>ML402084.1:30783-68773 GCA_005239525.1 Nicotiana knightiana | reverse complement strand
CCACATGTGTGGTCCTCCACAATACGGACAAGGATCATCACGATAAGAGTACCCACTATTCGATCAATTATCATTCCAAGATGCCATGTCAAGAAAGATTAAAAGATAAAAATAAAATATAAAAATAAAAATAAAAAAATTAAGTAGACAAAAGTAAAGAGTCAATCTAGTAGAATAGTTAATTTCTAAGTCCCCGGCAACGGCGCCAAAAACTTGTTGGTTGATTTCCCAATGCACACGCAAGTGTACGTGGTCGACAAGTAATATAGGATTTTAAGTCCAGATATCGTACCCACAGGGACTTGTGATTAACTATCCACTAAACTAAACTCAAACAAATATTTAACTAGAATTAATCTAAAATAGTAAATCAAAAGATTAAATAGACAACTAACTTAAAGATGAATTCAAGGTAAATTGATATTCTAGAGTTATGGGTTGTTAAACAATCACGTTGAGTTTTCGACCTAAATCTTCTAATCAGGTTTATTGATTGACGAGGTTAATATTGCTCGTAGCCTTCTCCCGAAGTACAACTCGCCTATTCAAGCTAACCTAATGCCTATATTCCTATGGAATCAGGATTAACAAGAACGCATTAATAATTCCCGTATAATAACCAAGCAAGGCGATTAGGTATATTCCTATCCTAACCGCAAATCCGCTCCCCTGAAGGGTTAAGATCTTGCTCTACCCAATCTTATATGCAATCTAGAATTCCCTCTCCCGAGTTCAACCCTAGATTCGTAGATAGTATTCAATTGATGATCAAGCAATTGAATAATTAAGCACAAGATTGAATAAACAAACCAATTAAGATAAACAATAAGAATAATTCAAGCTTCAACTACAACGTTCATGTAACACCCAATACTCTAGAACTAATAAACTATAAAACTAAAAGAAGAGAAGAGAACAAAAACTAAGTAGAATCCTCTTCGATGATCAATCCTCCGTCCAAAGTCCTGCCTAAACTCTGCATAAGCCCCTCCATGTGATGTTTTTGGATCTATTTATATGTTTAGGATGAACCCTAAACGTGTAAAAGACTTCTATTCCAACTTGGAAACACTTAAAACCCGCCAAAACTCGGTTTCTGGCCGATTGGGGACCCTGGCGTTTCAGCCCAAACGCCTGGCTAAGGCCAGGCACCCCCTGGCGTTTGGGCTCTAAGGCCTGGCTAACGCCAGGCACCCCCTGGCGTTAGGGCTCTAACGCCTGGCTAAGGCCAGGCTGGGTCAGGCTGTTTGGCTCTGTCGCCCGGCTATCGCCCGGGTGTCCCCTTTCGCGTATTTTTCGACGTATTTGCATCCGTTTAGCCCTGTTTCCATTTCCAATTCACCTACACATAAAATAAACCCCATTAGGCACATACGACGTGTATTTTATCATTAAAGCACATAAAATGCAAGGTATATAATGCTTAAAATCATGAATTCTAGCCACGCATCACTTAGGCTACATGGTTTTACTGTTGGGACCCACATAGGTCGTGTTGCATGTTGAACTATTTGCTGAATTTACAATTATCTACAGAATCACAGCTATTATTTGCATATCATACCACAGTCTCTGCTGCCATTTATTGATACATCATATCATCATTGTTTGGGCTGATTATCATGATTCTTGTGCGCCCAAGGCCGTAGTGATTGATGACTGACTGAGGCCAGGGGCCTAATTGTGAGGATAATTATGGGACCGGGCTGCACACCGCAACATGTTTTATTGATTCATGCCATGATTGCCTTATTATAGCTCTTGGACTGGATTCCAGACTCTGCACACCCACACTTAGCGCAGGTTCCTACTATCACGACCCATTTTACCCTCCGAAAGGTATCATGACGGCACCTAGTCTCTCTGACTAGGTAAGCCTAAAATTTGCGGAAAATGACATAATTAATAAAATAAAGACAAAAAAGAACTCAAGTAGATATAACGTAGCTACTCAGCATATACACTTTAACTTCCCAAAACTCGGAATGTCACCATAGTCACAAGGTTTGTACTAAATGTAGCTCTATACAATGAAACAGTGGAAAAATACATAAGTCTTAAATTCCTATACTAGAGTAGAAGGGGACTCGTTAGATTCTGCGGACGCGGCAGAATTACCTTGCGGTCTCCTGGCTACTGCTAGAATGACTCCTAGCCAGGATACTAGGTGCTAGTACCTGGATCTGCACATGGGGAAAACATGCGCATGAAAGGGCGTGAGTACTCCACATTTGGTACTCCGTAAGTGCCAAGCCAAACCCGAGTCAAGTACTAACAAGGTCAGGTTGAGGCCCTACTGAGTTTTTAAAACAAGTCAATATATAATTTAAAACAGTGAAATATTGCTAAGCAATGATAAACAGGATTAATAAAAACGGGAAGATTTAATAACAGAAAGAGAGCCCTCGGCTCAGCGCAACATATATCTCAACAGTAAATGTGCAATGCAGTACACGAGGAAAGCTCCCAGATCTCAGTCCGTAATCCCAATTTAAATAAGCTATGCAGTACAGGGGGAAAGCTCCCGGATCTACGTCCGTAGTCTCAATTTAAATATGCATTTCAGTACAGGGGAAAGATCCCGTATCTCGGTCCGTAGTCCCTATTTAAATATGCAAAGTAGGAGTATGTAAGTTATGGCTTAATTAAATAGTCCAAGAAAACAACAGGCAAGAATAGAGTAAAGCTACCTAAGCATGATGCGACTAGTAGCAAATAAGGGGAAAATCAAGTAAGAACAGGTAGGCATGCTCACTCTTAAGCTATCTACTCAATTAATATAGGAAACAGTCATATATGAATGAAAATGGGCGATTTCATGGAAGTAAAAATAGGATTTTAGAAACAATAACCCGTGTAAGCACTCGTCACCTCACGTACACGGCGTCCATATAACAAAATCAGTATAAAAATGCCTAAGAGGAAGTCCCCAACACAGAATTAGGCAAGCCACTTACCTTGACTACGCTAATCAACTCAATACCACGCTCTTGCCACGAGTATCTGATTCCGGGTGGCCCAAATCTATTCAAATCGATTGCATGGTGTAAATATCTCTTCAAGGGAACAAAATAGCTAATTGTTTATAAGCTAAAACGCGAAATTAAGAAATTCGCCCAAAAAGTCCCCTGGGCCCACGTCTCGGAATCGAGTAAAATTTATATTTCCCGAACACCCATTCGCTCATGAACCCACTTGAACAAGAATCAACAAAATCCGACATCTAAATCTCCCTAAATCCTCATATTTCTACTTGGGGAAATTTCATGTCATTTTCATGGGTTTTCATCCAATTTCATTGATTAGATTGATGAAAATGATAGAGATTATTGATATACAAATGGATTAAGGTTAGAAAACGTTACCTATGATTCTCCTCTTCAAATCCCACTGAAAATCGCCAAGTTCCGAGCTCGCAATCGATTTTGGAAATATGAATTTCAAACCCTCAGATTTTTGGTATAAACAACCCAGATATTTCGCACCTGCGACACTGGGATCGCACCTGCAGTGCCGCACCTGCGGAAACCCTATCACAGGTGCTGAAATTCATTAAATGACCTGGGGTCGCACCTGCGGCACCCCCTTCGCACCTGCGTGCCCGCACCTGCGGAAATACCATCGCAGGTGCGAGACACTAGAACCAAAATGGTTTAGCTGCTCTCCAATTCTCAAACTCACCTGTTGGGCATCCGAAACAACACTGAGGCCCCTGGGACCTCAATCAAACCTACCAACTGACCCTAATACCTTGTTCAAACTTGGTCGAGCCTTAAAAACACATCTCATAACATCAAAATCATCAATTACGCATAGATTCGAGCCTAAGAACTTAGGAAATTTCTAGAATTCACATCAGATGCCGAAACATGCCTAAACTCATCTGAATGGCCTCAAATTTTTCACACAGGTCATAAATGACATTACAGACCTACTGTTGCTTTCAGAATTCCATTCTAGGTCCGATATCAAAATTTCACCTATCGACCAAAATCGCCGAAATTCTAACTTTCGCCAATTCAAGCCTCAATCCACAATCGACCTTGGAAACACATTCCGAACATGCTCCTAACCCTGAAATCACCCAACAGAGCTAACAGAACGGAATTCCATTCCGGATCCGTCTTTAACAGCTCTAGCTATGGCCAGATTTCTAAAACTAAATTCCATATTTATTGACTTTGTGTCAAAAATCACCCCGGATTTCATCACTCAACGCTCCGACAAGTTCTAATAACATAAATAAACATGAGAGAAGCGGTTAATAGGGGATCGGGGCAAAATTATTAAAACGACCGTCTGGGTCGTTACACCTACTAAGTGCGAGTGCAAGTGCCGATCACGAGTGCTGAGCGCGAGTGCCGAGCGTTTGAGAGGATTGAGTGACTATGAGGATGGAGTGACTGTGAGGATAGAGTAAATGAGAGGACTGAGTGATTAATACTTTGAGAGTATGAATATGATTTCATCACTGTTTTGTACGTCAGTTGACATACATAACACACCTGTAGTTATCTAGATGTACTATATCTTGTTTCAATTCAACTTGACATATCTTACATGTTTTGAGCTTTAACTGTTAAATTTCGTAGCATGTCTACCTTTCTGTACTGTATTTTTGTAATTGAAATGTACACGTGAAGCCTGTAACTACTTTCATCTTAATAGTTAGACTTGTTACTTACTGAGTTGGCTGTACTCACACTACACCTTACACTTCGTGTGCAGATCAAGGTGTTTCCGGACACAGTGGTTGTTGATTCTCATAATTTTCAGTCATTCGGAGATTTTTGAGGTAGCTACCCTGGCATCTGCTCCCCTATCCCTTGGTATTATCAATTCACATTTTTCTTTCTTAGACAGAGTATCAGACTTTGTATTTATATAGATTCTCATGTACTTAGTGACATCCTGGTTTTTGGACACTTCTGTATCGAGTTGTGCTAGTTTTAATTAGTTTTTATGACTTTCTACTTATTTAAATCACGTTTCAGTATGTTTTACATTTGTAAGTATGGGTGTGTCTATGTTGTCATCTTGCCTAGTATATCATGATAGGCTCCAACACGACAGGTCAAATTTTGGGTCGTGACAGTGGGCTTGATACGCGTGTTGCGATTAGGGGAACTACTTGAAGCCACGCGGTATGATAGGTGGGCTAAAATGCGGGAAACCATAGGCCTCGGAGTCACCATCTATCTAGTTTATTTCATTTCATATCCTTCGGTACATGTTGAGGTATAGGGATGTTCAGTACTGTCTTATAGAGCTTGTGACTTATTGTCACGACCCGATTTACCCTTCGAAAGGTATCGTGATGGCACCTAGTCTCTATGACTAGGTAAGCCTAGAAATTTTTGAAAAACAACAGAATCAATAAAAATAAAGACAGAAAAGATATCAACTAGATATGATGTAGCTGCTCAGCATATACAGTTATTATACTTCCCAAAACCCGGAACGTCACCAACATCACAAGCTAAACTCTATGGTTCAATATACAAAACTTGAAATGAAAGTGTATTCTCATAGACGAACTATAACAATGCTAAGATAGGAGGGGGATTCAGAAGCTCTGCGGACGTTGCAGAAGTACCTCAAAGTCTCCCAAAGATCTGCTACTCTACTGACTCCGGAACAGTGCGCTGGTACCTGGATCTGCACATGAGAAAAACATGCGCAGAAGGGCGTGAGTACTCCACATTCAGTACCCAGTAAGTGCCAAGCCTAACCCCAGTCAAGTAGTGACGAGGTCAGGTTGCGGCTCTACTGAGTTTGCAAAAATAAATAGATATAATTAACAGTTAAGTAAAATAGTAATAATTAACGGGAAGTAAAGTGAACCAGAAAGAATGATGTAATAAATCTCAGTTCCGCTCAGTGTATAAATCAGTAGATGGTCGTGCCATGCAATACAAGGGAAAGTCTCTGGTCTCGGCCCGCAGTCCCAATTTAAATATGCAATGCAATGCAAGGGAAAGTCTCAGGTCTCGGCCCGCAGTCCACATGTAAGTATGCAATGCAATTCAAGGGAAAGTCTCAGGTCATAGCCCCTAGTCCCAATGTAAATATGCGATGCGATGCAAGGGAAAGTCTCAGGTCTCAGCCCACAGTCCCAATGTAAATATACAATACAATGCAAGGGAAAGTCTCAGGTCATAGCCCGCAGTCCCAATGTAAATATGTAATGCGAGATGTAGATAAGATATAGCGTAATTCAAACATTGGGAAAAACAATTGGCAATTATAGAGGAAAGTACTCAACCCAGTTTCAAATAATAGTAACGAGTGGAAAATCAGGTAAAATCGTTGAGCTTTGATAAAATATCAAGTCGCTACTCAGTTAGACCAATAACGGAAATAATAGGAATTGAAGATGAAGTATGTCATAGAAGGAAAACAATGGAATTACTGAGAATATCCCGTGAATGTACTCGTCACCTCACGTACACGGGGTTTTTATATAAAAAAAATCAGTTATAAAAGCCTAAGGGAATTTCCCCAACACAAAGTTAGGCAAGCCACTTACCTCGAATGTGCTAATCAACCAATAATCACGCTCTTGCCACGAGTATCCAACTCCGGGTGGCCCAAATCTATTCAATTTGATTTCATAATGTGAATATCATTTCAAGAAATCAAAATAACTAATTAATTCGAAGCTAATATGCGGAATTAGAAATTTTGACCAAAATACCCCTCGGGACCACGTCTCGGAATCGGGTAAAAGTTATATTTTCCGGACACCCATTCACTCACGAACTCACTCGACCAGAAACATCGAAATCCGATGCCAAAAACCCCTTAAATTCTCAGAATTTCGGTTTGGGGAAGTTTCATCAAGTTCCCATGGGTTTTCCCCCATCTTTGTTAATAAAACTAAAGAAAACAACGGGGATTACTGGTCTACCAATGAATTAGGATTAGAAAATGTTACCTATGATCCTTCTCTTCAAAACCCACTGAAAATCGCCAATTCCTGAGCTATCAAACGATTTTAGACTTATGAAATTCAAACCTCGGATTTGTTTGGAATAAACACACAGGGATCTTGCACATGCGACCCCGTTCACCGCACCTGCGGAAAAAGCATCGCAGGTGCGGAATTCACTTAAGTTCACTAAGGTCTCACATGCGGTCGTTTGGTCGCGCCTGCAATTCCGTACCTGTGGAACCTAGGTCGCACCTGTGACAACTGGTCAACCCCCCTCCCCATCGCACCTGCGATCAGTCCTATCGCGCATGCGTGTCCGCACATGCGGAAAAACCTTCTCAGGTGCAAAACACCAAAAGAAAGTCTTGTTCAGCAATTTGATAAGTTCCAAATTCTCCCATTAAGCATCTGAAAGAACGCCGAGGCCCCCGGGACCTCAACCAAAACCACCAACCGACCCTAATACCTTATTCGAACTAGGTCGAGCCTTAAAAAAATGTCTCATAACATCAAAATCATCGATTATGCATAGATTCAAGCCTAGGAACTTAGGAAAATTCTAGAATTTACATCCGACGCCAAAACACATCTAAACTCACCCGAATGACCTCAAATTTTGGATACAGGTCATAAACGACATTACGGACCTACTGTCGCTTCCGGATATCCATTCCGAGTCCGATATCAAAATCTCACCTATCGACCGAATTCGCCAAAATTCTAACTTTCGCCAATTCAAGCATAAATTCACAACCGACCTCGAAAACACATTCAGAGTACACTCATAACCCTGAAATCACCCAACGAAGCTAACAGAGTCAGCGGAATCCCATTCCGGATCCTTCTTCACACAGCTCTAGATATGGCCAGATTTCTAAAGCTACGACCCACATTTATGGACTATGTGTCTAAAATCACCCCAGATTTCATCACTCAACGCACCGACAGGTTCCAATAACATAAATAGACATGGGAGAAATGGTAAATAGGGGATCGGGGCGTTAATTCTTAAAATGAACGGCCGTATCGTTACATCCTCCCCCTCTTAAGAAAATAGTTCATCCTCGAACGAGCATAGAAACATACCTGAAGCTGGGAAAAGATGAGGGTAATGACTCTGCATACTCTGCTCGGTCTTCTAAGTTGCCTCCTCGACTGGCTGACCCCTCCACTGAACCTTTACTGACGCAATATCCTTTGACCTGAGCTTTCTGACCTGCCTGTCTAATATAGCCACAGGCTCCTCAACATATGATAGATCCTTGTCCAATTGGACTGAGCTGAAATCCAAGACATGAGTCAGGTCACCGCGATACTTCCGGAGCATGGAGACGTGGAACACCGGATGAACCCCTACTAGGCTGGGAGGTAGGGCCAGCTCATAAGCAACCTCCCCAACACGTCGTAACACCTTAAAAGGGACAATAAATCTTGGAATCAACTTGCCTTTCTTCCCAAACCTCATGACGCCCTTCATAGGCGATACTCGAAGCAAAACCCGATCACCAACCATAAATGCCAATCCCGAACCTTCCGATACGCATAGCTCTTCTACCTGGACTGAGCTGTGTGAAGTCTCTCCTGAAGCACCTTCACCTTGTCCAGGGCATCCTGAACCAATTTTGTACCCAACAATCGGGCCTCGCCCGGCTCAAACCATCCCACGGGAGACCTGCACCGCCTACCATACAATGCCTCATATGGCGCCATCTGAATGCTGGACTGGAAACTGTTGTTGTAGGAAAACTCTGCAAGAGGCAAGAATCGATCCCATAATCCTCCAAAATCCATCACACAGGCACAAAGCATATCCTCGAGAATCTGAATCGTGTGCTCGGACTGCCCGTCCGTCTGAGGGTGAAAAGTTATGCTCAACTCTACCCTGGCGCCTAACTCCTGCTGAACGGCTCTCCAGAATCGTGAAGTGAACTGTGTACCTCTGTCTGAAATGATAGATACTGGAATACCATGGAGGCGAACAATCTCTCTTATATAAATCTCAGCCAACCTATCCGATGAATATGTAGTCAGTACCGGAATGAAATAGGATGATTTGGTCAGCCGATCCACAATCACCCAAATAGAATCATTCTTCCTCAAAGTCCGAGGAAGTCCAACCACAAAGTCCATGGTGATTCGCTCCCACTTATACTCTGGAAGCTCAATCTGCTGAAGTAACCCTACCGGTCTCTGATGCTCACATTTGACCTGCTGACAGTTGAGACACCTGGCTACAAACTCTGCTATATCCTTCTTCATCCTTCGCCACCAATCGTGCTGTCTCAGATCCTAGTACATCTTCGTGGTACCCGTATGGATGGAATACCGCGAACTATAGGTCTCCTCAAGAATCAACTCCCGAAGCCCATCTAGGTTGGGCACACAGATACGGCCCTGCATCCTCATCACCCCATCCTCTCCTATAGTGAAATATCTGGCATCACCCCGCCGGACTCTATCCTGAAGAACCAAAAGGTGGGGATCATCATACTGGCGCTCTCTAATACGGTCATGAAGGGAAGATCGAGCAACCACACAAGCTAATACCCAGCAAGGCTCAGAAAGATCCAATCTCACGAACTGACTGGCTAAGGACTGAACATCTAAGGCTAGAGGCCTCTCAGCTGCATGAAGGTATGCCAAACTCCCCAAACTCTCCTCCCGGTGACTCAAGGCGTCGTCCACCACATTGGCCTTCCCCGAGTGGTATAATATAGTGATGTCATAGTCCTTTAGCAACTTTAACCACCTACGCTGGCGCAAATTTAGATCCTTCTGCCTTAATATGTGCTGCAAACTTCGGTGATCCGTGAATATCTCGCAGGGAACACCATATAGATAATGACACCATATCTTCAGGGCGTGAACAATCGCTACCAACTCGAGATCATAAATAGGGTACTTCTTCTCATTGTCCTTCAACTGCCTGGACGCGTAGGCAATCACCCTACTGTCCTGCATCAACACCGCTCCCAAGCCAATCCTCGAAGCATCACAATAAACTGTATAGGATCCGGAACCGGGAGGCAAAACCAACACATGAGCTGTAGTTAAGGCTGTCTTGAGATTCTGAAAGCTCTCCTCACATTCCTCAGTCCATATAAAAGGTGCTCCCTTCTGGGTAGATATAGTCATGGGTGCTGAAATGGATGAGAACCCCTCCACAAAATGGCGATAATACCCAACCAACCCGAGGAAACTGCGGATCTCAGTAGCTGAAGACGGTCTGGGCCAACTCTGCACCACCTCCACCTTCTTCGGATCTACCTTGATCCCATCCGAAAACGCCACGTGGACTAAGAATGCCACAGAATCAAGCCAAAATCCACACTTAGAAAACTTGGCATACAACTTCTTCTCCCTCAATGTCTGAAGCACGGTCCTCAAGTGCTGCTCATGGTCCTCCTGGGATCTAGAATATACCAAAATGTCATCAATGAACAAAATGACGAAAGTATCAAGATAATGCCGAAATATGTTGTGCATCAGGTGCATGAAGGCTGTTGAGGCGTTGGTCAGCCCGAATGACATAACAAGGAACTCATAGTGGCCATATCTGGTCCTGAAGGCAGTCTTCGGGATATCTGGTCCCCGAATCTTCAGCTGAGGATAACCCGAACACAGATCAATCTTGGAGAACACTCTAGCACCCTGTAACTGGTCAAATAGATCATCAATGCGAGGTAATGGGTACCTGTTCTTCACTGTCACCTTATTCAACTACCGGTAGTCAATACACATACGCATCGAGCTATCCTTTTTCTTCACAAATAATACCGAAGATCCCCAAGGTGATACACTGGGCCTGATGAATCCCTTCTCAAGCAACTACTGTAACTGTCCCTTCAACTCTTTCAACTCAGGAGGAGCTATGTGATAAGGAAGAATGGAAATGGGCTGAGTGCCCGGCAACAAGTCAATGCCGAAATCAATGTCTCTATCAGGTGGCATACCCAGAAGATCAGCTGGAAATACATCAGAATAGTCTCTGACAACTGGAACTGACTCCACTGTAGGGGTCTCGGTACTAACATCTCTCACATAAGCCAAATATGCATCACACCCTTTCTCAACCATCTGTTGAGCCTTAAGAAAAGAAATGACTCGGCGGGGAGTATACTCCAGGGAACCTCTCCACTCTAACCTCGGAGATCCTGGCATAGCCACCGTCACGGTCTTGGCGTGACAATCAAGAATAGCATAATAGGGAGACAACCAGTCCATACCCAATATAACATCAAAATCTACCATACTAAGTAGTAGCAAATCAGCTCTGGTCTCAAAACCACTAATACTGATCAAACATGACCGATATACGTGGTCCACAACAAGAGAATCTCCTATTGGAGTAGAAACACAAACAGGGGAACTCAAAGAGTCCCGGGCTATCCCTAGATGTGAAGCAAAATAGGAAGACACATATGAATATTTAGAGCCTGGGTTAAATAATATTGATGCATCCCTATGACAAACGGGAACAATACCTGTAATGACTGAATCTGAAGCAATGGCCTCGGACCGGGCCGGAAGAGCATAGTACCTGGCCTGGCCTCCCTCTCTAGGGCGACCTCAACCTCCCCGACCTCCACCTCGAGCTGTCTGAGGTTGTGGGGTAGCACCTGGGGCTGGAGGAATAGTTGGAGGACCTGGAGGAAGGCGAGGAGCCTGATAAATCTTAGGGGGTGCACCCTGATAAGTCTGAGGTAGTGCGCCCCTCCCCGCTCTGGGGCAATCCCTGATCATATGCCGAGGGTCACCATACCCAAAACAACCCCTCTGAGGACGCAATGGTTGCTGCTGAATCTGAACTGGCATGCTAGACTGGCCAGTAATAGCACCTCGAGCTGGAGGCACCTGAGATACCGGTGGTGCATAATAAGGCTCCTGAGGTCTAGGAGGAGCTGGAATACCGTTGGCTGCTGGAAGAGCTGAATGAATGGGGCGGCTCACAAAACCCCTACCATGGCATGCTGCATGTGTACGAACTCCTGAAAAATGACCCGTCTCTCGAGACCTCTTGACCTCCCTGTCCTCTCTGTCTCGGGCCAACATACTCTCAATCCTCCTAGCAATGCACACGGCCTGCTGGTAAGTAATATCTGTCTCCAGCACTCTTGCCATGCTAGTAAGAATGTTGGAATGGAACCCCTCAATAAAACGGCGGACTTTCCCTCTGACCGTAAAAACCAAAGCTGGTGCATGTCGTGCCAAGTCACTGAATCGGACTGCATACTTTGACACGGTCAAGGTACCTGGCATAGCTGCTCAAACTCTGCACGCCAAGCATTCCTAAGACTCTGAGGGAAAAACTCGAGCAAAAACATCTCTAAAAATTGAGCCCAAGTAAGTGAGGCTTCCTCGTCCGGACTACTAAGCTCAAATGCACGCCACCACTGATAAGCTGCTCCTCTCAGCTGGAAAGTAATGAAAAAGATCCCACTCGTCTCCACAATACCCATGGTGCGAAGGATACGATGACACTCTTCAAGAAAACCTAGAGCGTCATCTGAAGCCAATCCGCTGAAATCAGGTGGGTGGTACTTCTTGCACCTCTCAAGACGGATCTGCTCAAACTCAGATACAGCTGCTCTGGCCTCAGGCTGAACTGGGGCTGCAGGAGGCATGGGGATATACTCTGGAACCTACCTTATATGAACCATCTGCTCAGGAGTAAGGGCTGCGGGAGTTTGTGTCCCTCCCCCGGCCTGGGATGTAGCTGGGGCTGTCGGAAGTAGTACTGCCTAAGACAGAGTACTGAAAGCACTCATGAACTGGTCGAAAGTCTCCTGGAGGTCTGGAGTGACAGTAGGGAACTCCTGTGCCCCTCCAACTATAGTTGCTGGGGGATCCTCTGCCTCTGCTTTGGCCGGTGCTCGGGTTGCACTGTGTGCTCGCCGCCTACCCCGGCCCCGGCCCCTACCTCTTGTTGCTCTGACTAGGGGCTCGGGTGCGTGGTCATCAGTACGTCCAGTACGGGTACGAACCATCTGCAAGCAATAAAAGAATTTGATTGTTCTCAACAGTTAAGTAGCCTCCTGAAGATAGATACAGACGTTTTCGCACCGATCTGCGAGACTCTAATAAACCGGCTTGTGATGTTGTGACTCCTATGAACCTAGACGCTCTGATACCAACTTGTCACGACCCGATTTACCCTCCGAAAGGTATCGTGATGGCACCTAATCTCTATGACTAGGTAAGCCTAGAAATTTTCGAAAAACAACAGAATCAGTAAAAATAAAGACAGAAAAGATATCAACTAGATATGATGTAGCTGCTCAACATATACAGTTATTATACTTCCCAAAACCCGGAACGTCACCAACATCACAAGCTAAACTCTATGGTTCAATATACAAAACTGAAAATGAAAGTGTAGTCTCATATACGAACTATAACAATGCTAAGATAGGAGGGGGACTCAGAAGCTCTGCGGACGCTGCAAAAATACCTCAAAGTCTCCCAAAGATCTGCTACTCTACTGACTCCGGAACGGTGCGCTGGTACCTGGATCTACACATGAGAAAAACATGCACAGAAAGGCGTGAGTACTCCACATTCGGTACCCAGTAAGTGCCAAGCCTAACCCCAGTCAAGTAGTGACGAGGTCAGGTTGCGGCTCTACTGAGTTTGCAAAAATAAACAGATATAATTAACAGTTAAGTAAAATAGTAATAATTAACGGGAAGTAAAGTGAATCGAAAAGAATGAAATAATAAATATCAGCTCCGCGGAGTGTATAAATCAGTAGATGGTCGTGCCATGCAATACAAGGGAAAGTCTCAGGTCTCGGCCCGTAGTCCCAATATATGCAATGCAATGCAAGGGAAAGTCTCAGGTCTCGGTCGGCAGTCCCAATGTAAGTATGCAATGCAATAGAAGGGAAAGTATCAGGTCATAGCCTGCAGTCCCAATGTAAATATGTGATGTGATGCAAGGGAAAGTCTCAGGTCTCAGCCCGCAGTCCCAATGTAAATATACAATACAATGCAAGGGAAAGTCCCAGGTCATAGTCGCCAGTCCCAATGTAAATATGTAATGCGAGATGTAGATCAGATATAGCTTAATTCAAAGTTTGGGAAAAACAGTTGGCAATTATAGAGGAAGGTACTCAACCCAGTTTCAAGTAATAGTAACGAGTGGAAAATCAGGTAAAATTGTTGAGCTTGATAAAATCTTAAGTCTCTACTCAGTTAAACCAATAACAAATAATAGAAATTGAAGATGAAGTATGTCATAGAAGGAAAACAATGGAATTAGTGAGAATATCACGTACATGTACTCGTCACCTCACATACACGTGGTTTTTATATAAAATAAAATCAGTTATAAATGCCTAAGGGAATTTCCCCAACACAAAGTTAGGCAAGCCACTTACCTCGAATGTGCTAATCAACCAATAATCACGCTCTTGCCACGAGTATCCAACTCCGGGTGGCCCAAATATATTCAATTTGATTGCATAATGTTAATATCATTTCAAGAAATCAAAATAACTAATTAATTTGAAGCTAATACGCGAAATTAGGAATTTTGACCAAAACGCCCCTCGGGCCCACGTCTCAGAATCGGGTAAAAGTTATATTTTCCGGACACCCATTCACTCACGAACTCACTCGACCAGAAATATCTAAATCCGATGCCAAAAACCCCTTAAATTCTCAGAATTTCGGTTTAGGGAAGTTTCATCAAGTTCCCATGGGTTTTCCCTTTTTTTATAAATTAAACTAAAGAAAAGAACGGGGATTAATGGTCTAACAATGAATTAGGATTAGAAAACGTTACCTATGATCCTTCTCTTCAAAACCCACTGAAAATCGCCAATTCCCGAGCTCTCAAACGAATTTTGACTTATGAAATTCAACCCTCGAATTTTTTTGGAATAAACACACAGGGATCTCGCACCTGCTGTCCCGTTCACCGCACCTGCGGAACCGCACTTGCGGTACCACACTTGCGGAACCGCACTTGCGGAAAAAGCATCGCAGGTGCGGAATTCACTTAAGTCCACTGGGGTCGTACCTGCGGTCGTTTGGTCACGCTTGCGGTTCCGCACCTGCGGAACACAGGTCGCACCTGCGACCACTGATTAGCCCCCCTCACCATCGCACCTGCGACCAACCTATCACGCCTGCGTGTCCGCACCTTGGGCAAAACCTTCCCAGGTGCGAAACACAAGAAGAAAGTCTTGTTGAGCAATTTGATAAGTTAAAAATTCTCCCGTTAAGCATCCAAAACAACCCCAAGGCCCCCGGGACCACAACCAAAACCACCAACTGACCTAATACCTTATTCAAACTAGGTCGAGCCTCAAAAACACGTCTCATAACATCAAAATCATCGATTATGCATAGATTCAAGCTTCAGAACTTAGGGAAATTCTAGAATTCACATCTGACGCCGAAACACATCTAAACTCACCCGAATGACCTCAAATTTTGCACACAGGTCATAGACGACATTACAGACCTACTGTTGCTTCCGGAAATCCATTCCGGGTCCGATATCAAAATCTCACCTATCGGCTGAATTCGCCGAAATTCTAACTTTCGCCAATTCAAGCTTAAATTCACAACCGACCTCGAAAACACATTCCGAGTACGCTCCTAACCCCGAAATCACCCAACAGAGCTAATGGAGTCGACAAAATTCCATTCTGGATCCGTCTTCACAGAACTATAGCTATGGCCAGATTTCTAAAGCTAAGATCCACATTTATGGAACATGTGTCCAAAATCACCCCGGATTTCATCACTCAACGCACCGACAGGTTCCAATAACATAAATAGACATGGGAGAAATGGTAAATAGGGGATTAGGGCGTTAATTCTTAAAACGACCGGCCGGGTCGCTACACTTATATTCACTAGATTTTGGGGAGTTGTTTATGTTATGTTGCGGAGTTTCCTTTATATTAGTTGTTGAGTTATTGAGACTTTAATCATTATTTTAGTTATATTTCATATGTATGTTAGGCTTTCCTAGTCTTAGAGACTAGGTTCCATCATGACATCAGACCGAGTGAATTGAGATCGTGATAAGTTGGTATTTGAGCTTTAGGTTCATAGGTGTCATGAGTGACAAGCAGGTTTAGTAGGGTCTCGTGGATCGGTACGGAAACGTCTATACTTATCTTCCGGAGGCTATTGAACTGTTAGGAAAAGATTCATTTCTTTGACTTCTTATCGTGCGAATTTGTTGAATTCAAAATTTTAAATCTCTATCTTTCTATTCTCTCACAGATTCTAAAGAGACGCACAGATGGATCTAATGATCCGACACCCACGGCCCCTACTAGATCCGCGAGAGGCTAAGGCCGGGGTAGAGGCCGAGGACGGGCACATGGTGCAGCTAAAGTAATTTCCTGAGGTGCTATAGAGGAGCCACCAGTAGCTTTAGTTAGAGGGCAGGAACCTAAGATGCCCCTTACTACCCTTGCACTTCGGGAGACTCTCGCCCAGTTTTTGAGTATGCTTGGCACTCTAGCTCTGGCGAGGTTGATTCCACTTGCTCCTGCCACATCTCAGGCCGGGGGAGGAGCACAGACTCTAGGAGCCTATACCCTAGAGCAGCGGGTCCAGTTTGAACAGGTCCCAGAGGTCATACTAGTACAACCAGTTATTCCAAATCAGCTCGAGGTTAGGGCAGCAGTATCTGAGGAGGAGCGGATCGGGCTTGAGAGGTAAAAGAAGTACCACCCTCCTACTTTTAGCGGCTTAGCATCAGAGGACGCACATGAATTTCTTGAGGAGTGCCACTATATCCTCCATACTATGGGTATTGTGGAGTCGAGTGGGTTGATTTTACTATGATCCAACTTAATAGAGTCGCTTATCGGTGGTGGCGAGCGTATGAGTTGGGTAACCCGACCGAGGTAGCTTCACTCACCTTGGACCAGTTCTCAAAGGTGCTCACGAGAGAGTTTATTCCCAGAGTCTTAAGGATCCATGGAGAGCAGAGTTTGAGCAGTTACACTAGGGTTCTATGAGCATGTCAGAGTATGTTGTCAGGTTCAGCGATTTGTCCCTACATGCACCAGCTTTAGTCTCAACAGTTACAGAGCGAGTTAGTAGATTTATCGAGGGGCTCAACTGTAGTATTAGACTCAGCATGGCTCGATCATTAGAGACTCATACCCCATACCAGCATGTGGTGGAGATCGATCAGATACTGGAGGGTATGTGGGGCCGGAGAGATGAGAGGGAGGCTAAGAGGTCTCGAGAATCTAGCACATACAGTGGTGTCCCTGCCCAAGTTGCATCTCATCATGGTAGAGGCTATGTGATTCGTCTTGTTCATTCAGCAGTTCCAGCTTCCTATGGTATTCCAGCCACTCCCAGTCTCAGGTTGCTCATTAAGCACCGCCACAGTCTAGTGAACTTCTTGCATGGGGTGCTTTCAATGGTCAGTCCAACCGACCAGGCCCGAGCTAGTCTTAGCAGCCACGTCCTCTGAGAGCTTATTTTAAGTATGGTGACACTCGTGATATATTGATGGATTTCTCCAGACTCAAGAGGGGTGCACCTTCGCAGACCACTCAGGCTCCACGTATTCCACAGGGGCCCCAAACTTCTTAAGTCATGGTTACCACACTAGTTTCCACTCACCTGCACAGCCAGCTATAGGTAGAGATCAGGCGGGCAGGAGTCACCCTAGAGAGGGAGGCCAGGCCAAATGATATGCTTTTTCGACTAGGACGGAGGCGGTTGCGTCTGACTCAGTTATCACAGGTATTGTTTCGGTTTGTCATAGTGATGCATCAATCTTTTTTTATCCAGGCTCCAGTTATTCCTATGTATCATCTTACTTTGTTCCATATTTGGGTATATCTCGTGATTCCTTGAGTTTTCCTGTCTATGTGTCCATGCCAGTGGGAGATTCCATTGTTGCTGACTGTGTATATCGGTCGTGTTTAGTTGTTCTTGGTGGTTTTGAGACCAGAGTTGGCCTACTATTGCTCAATATGGTAGATTTTAATATTATTTTGGGCATGGACTAGTTGTCTTCTTATCATGCTATTCTTGATTGTCACGTCAAGACGGTGACGTTGGTTATGCCAGGTTTGTCGTGGTTGGAGTGGAGGGGTACTTTGGATTATGTTCCTAGTATGGTGGTGTCTTTCCTTAAGGCACTGCAAATGGTTGGGAAGGGGTGTGATTCATATCTAGCCCATGTGAGAGATGTCAGTGTTGATACTCCTACCGTTGAGTCAGTTTCGGTAGTGAGGGATTATCTAGATGTATTTCCAAGCATTCCAACTGATATGGATATCAACTTTCGTATTGATTTATCGCTGGGCACTCAGCCCATTTCTATTCCCCTATATAGTATGACCCTATCAGAGTTGAAGGAGTTAAAGGAGCAGTTGTAAGAGTTTCTTGATACGGGCTTCATTCGGCCTAATGTGTCACCTTGGGGTGATCCATTGTTGTTGTAAAGAAGAAGGATGGTTCTATATGCATGTGTATTGATTATCGACAGTTGAACAAAGTTACAATAAAGAACATGTATCCATTGCCACGCATTAATGACCTATTTGGTCAGCTACAGGGTGCTAAAGTGTTCTCAAAGACTGATTTGCGGTCAGGCTATCATCAATTGAAGATTCAGGAGCCGAATATTTTAAAGATTCTCTTTAGGACTCGATATGTTCATTACGAGTTCCTTGTGATGTCATTTGGGCTGACTAATGCCCCAGCAGCATTCATGCACTTGATGAACATGTATTTTATCCCTATCTTGACCCATTCATCAGTGTGTTTATTAACGACATCTTGGTGTACTCTCGGAGCAGAGAGGATAAAGAGCTGCACCTGAGGACCGTGCTACAGATCTTGAGAGAAAAGAAATTGTATGCAAAATTATCTAAGTGCGAATTCTTGCTTGACTTGATGGCATTTTTGGGTCATGTTATGTCGATTTATGGGGTCAACGTAGATCCGAGGAAGATTGAAGTAGTGCAGAGTTGGCCCAGACTATCTTCAGCTACTAAGATATGGAGTTTTCTTGGATTGGTAGGGTATTATGGTCGATTCGTATAGGTTTTCTCATCTATTGATGCTCCTATGACCAGATTGACCCAGAAGGTGCTTCGTTGAGGTGGACCGAGGAGTGTGAGAAGAGATTTCAAAGGCTCAAGATTACTTTGACTACAACCCTAGTGTTGGTTTTGCCAACAGGTTCATGGTCTTACACTCTATACTATGATGCGTCGCATGTTGGCCTTAGTGCGGTGTTGATGCAAGACGGTAGGGTGATTTCCTATACGGTAGGGATATTTCATAGTTAGAAACTATTGTTCATGCCTTGAAGATTTGGCGGCACTACTTGTACGATTTCCCTTATGAGGTCTATACTGATCATCAAAGTCTACAGCATCTCTTCAAACAGAAGGATCTTACCTTGCGTCAGTGGAGATGTTAGAGTTTCTTAAGGACTATGATATCATCATTCTATATCATCTCGGGAAGCCCAATGTGGTGTCCGATTCCTTGAGTCTAAAGGTGGAGAGCTTGGGCAGTCTAGCATATCTATTGGTAGCAGAGAGGACATTAGCATTAGATGTTTAGGCCTTCGCCAACCAGTTTGTTAGATGGGATGTTTTGGAGCCGAGTCGAGTTTTGGCTTGTGTGGTTTCTAGGTCTTCTATTTATGATCGTATCAAAGAGAGTCAGTATGACAACCTCCATTTCCTTGTCCACAAGGACACAGTTCAGCACGACGATGCCAATGAGGTAACTATTGGGGATGAAGGTGTGTTACGGATGCAGGGCAGGCTATACGTGCCAAATGTAGATGGTTTGCATGAGTTGATTCTTCAGGATGCCCATAGTTCAAGGTACTCCATTCATCCAGGTGCTGCTAAGATGTATCAGAACTTAAGGAAGCACTATTGGTGGAGGAGGATGAAGAAAGACATAGTGGAGTATGTAGCTCGATGCCTAAATTGTCAACATGTGAAGTATGAGTATCAACGGTTACCACGGTTTTTGTTGTAAGGCTCCCACAGACTGAGAAGAAGTTGGATGCAGTATAGGTGATTGTGGATAGGTTGACCAAGTCGGCTCATTTCATTGCAGTGGTGATAACTTATTCATGAAACCAGCTGGATCATGTCTATATTCACGAGATTGTCCGACTTCATGGTGCAATGTTATCCTTCATCTCTGACCGAGGTAAGCAGTTTGCATCACGATTCTAGAAGGTCGTACAGCATGAGTTGGGAACACAGATTGAGTTTAGTACACATTCCACCCTCAGGCGAACAGACAGTCCAAGTGATGGAGTTTGGGGGTTCTTGGGATCCAATCTTGCCGCTTGTGGAGTTTTCCTACAATAACAACTACTAATAAAGCAGTCAGATGGCTCCATATAAGGCCTTGTATGGGAGGCAGTGTCGATCTCCGGTTTGTTTGTTTAAGCAGAGTGAGGCTAGGCTATACAGTACAAACTCGGTTCAGGATACTTTGGAAAAGGTTAAATTGATTCAAGATCGGCTTCGCACAACCCGATATATAGGTCGGAAGGTTAAAAGCGAAGAGCTGATCGCAAAAACAAAGGGCTTTGAGCTTGGTATGAATCACAGATGCGAGGTCCCTTCCGGATCTGCAAGCTCTCAAGTGAGTCCACAGAAGAGGGGGCGCAAAATCGTGTTTGGGTCCACATGTGCAAGTCTTCAGTGCATTAGTTGGAACCGCACCTGTGATAGTTTTTACGCAGGTGCGGTGGCACAAATGCGGCTGACTGCCCATAAAAGCAAAATCGCTAGGTAGAAATAGGGATTTTTCGAGGGTTTGATCTCATTTTCATTTTTGGACTTAGAGAGCTCAGTTTGTAACAATATTTTGTGGTTTTTCAAGAAATTCACTGGGGTAAATGATTCTAACTTGGTTTGGCTATATTACACGAATTCATTATTATTTTCATCATCTAATTAGTGTTTTGAGTTGGAGATTTAGGGAAACTTTTATGGAACTTCTTAGACTAAATTTTGGGGATTTGAAAGGCGATTTGAGGTCGTATTTGAATAATTCTTGTATGGTTGGACTCGTTATAGAATGGTTGTTCAAATTTTGTAATTTTGGTCAAGTTTCGAGACGCGGGCCAGGGTTGAATTTTTGAGGTGACTTGTTGTTTCCTTGTAAAGATCATAACTTTATTGTTTGAAATAGTTTCGTATAGCGTTTATTTATGGTATGAAGTTGTTTTGGCTAGATTCGAGCCGTTCGGAGTTGGATAAATGAGGGAAAGGCCTACTAGTGAATTGTGTTTGCGTGTTTTGATGTAAGTGTCTTGCCTAACTTCATGTGGTGGCATTACCCCTTAGGTTTGTTATTGTGTTGTGATAATTATGATGTGTGGAAGCCGGGTACACAAGGTGGCGAGTGTGTAAACGGGCTAAATGTGAAAATTGACTGGTTTTAGCTATGTAGATTTCTTTCATGCCTTAATTGAGTTATCTTAACATGCTATATTCATCACCATCAGTCTATCATCATATGCTCTATTTGTTTCATCTCTTTGTTGTTAGTTTTCTTTACATGTTTAGTTGAAGTATTATTTCCTCTATTATTTATTCATAATTTAACCCTTGAGTTCTTTACTTGAAGTTGTTATTTGTGGAATATCTTGTTGTTGAAATTGGTGTTGAGTTATAAAGGTCGTGATTTACATTGAGGCATAGTTGTAAAGTTGTGAAATACTATTCTTGTTGAGATATTTACTTCTAGTTGTTATTGTGAGACTCTTGTGTTTATTGTGGTTGAGCCATGGGTTATTTGTTTTGAAAACACTATTGTTCTTGGTTTCTTGGCAAGTTGTTATATTGGCACTTGAGGTATGATTTGTGATACGTTGTGATATTGATATGCATGTGGTGTGATAAGGTGGGCTTGATACGCGTGTTTCTAGTAAGGGAACTACTTGAAGCCACGCGGTGTGATAAGGTGGGCTAAAACATGGGAAGCTATTTCGGGAAAAATGATTTTCAAAATTAAATGCAAGGCTCCCCCTCTGATATAAGGAGAGATTGTGAATTGTTTTGTGATTTGATACTACGAGGTTGTACCTCGGTAGCGATCCTTGTTTATACTTTTCCATTACATCACTTGTGTTTGTTTCTTTGTTCAGTGTCATAACATTCCTTGTTTTTCCTCTGTGATGCATTATTTGCCTTAGTTCGGTGTAGCTAATCTCGGTATATTTCTTTATTGTCTCATTTCTATTGTTATCATTATGTCACTGTTATACACTTGTTCTGTATCTTATTTATTCCAGTAAGGCCTTGACCTGGCCTCATCACTATTCTACCGAGGTTAGGCTTGGAACTTACTTGGTATCAATGTGGTGTACTCATGCTCCGCTTCTGCATATCTTTTTGTGCAGATCCAGGCACCTCATACCAATCCAGACACTAGTGAGAGGATCCCAGTTTTGGAGACTTCAAGGTATACCTGTCAGCGTCCACGGGCCTCAGAGTCACCCTCTATCCAATTTATGTTATTTCTTAACCTTCTATATATACAGATGTATAGGGATGTTCTGTACTATCTTATAGAGCTTGTGACTTATATTCACCAGATTTTGGGGAGTTGTTTATGTTGTGTTGCAGATCTTTCTTTATATTAGTTGTTGAGTTATTGAGACTTTAATCATTATTTCAGTTATTTCCCGCATGTATGTTATGGCTCACCTAGTCTTGCCATCACAACATCCTACGGAGGGAATTGGGGTCATGACGGAGCATATACAAGGAACCCCGAAAATTCGGTGTCACAAGTGCATGAGCATCTACCTGAGTATACAATACTACTACAGTAGCTGTCTAGAATAAGAAATAGACACATTATAATTAATGGAGAGATCAAAGACTCTGCGTATTGCGGATCATAACATAGGGATCAGCTAACAACAATGTCTCCTCGACAATTTACAGCTATTCGCCCAAATGACCACCATAAGTATCTGTCTCAGTACCTGCACAATCAGTGTAGAAGTGTAGCATGAGTACGTAAATCAATGCGTACCCAGTAGGTATCTAGCCTAACCCCGAAAAAGTAGTGACAGTTGTCGACATCAACACTTATTAGTTGTCCAATAAATTATAAATAGATATGATATGTGATGGTAGTAATGAGGTAAGAAACTACAACTAACCTAATCCTCCAACATAATTACAATATAAATTACTCAAATATCATGTGTTATCTCAAACAGATAATAAATATCATGTAAATGCCATGTCTCAAATCAAAAGGGAAATCTCATGAATATTCAGACTAATAGTGACATTATGCAAAAATTATGTCGAGGTCGTACGACCCGATCCATAATAGTCGTATGCATACGGTGCCGAGGTCGTACGACTCAATCCATGGATGCATCTCAAATAAACTATCGCGGTCGTACGACCTGATCCATAATGCTAGTTCATAGCAGTGCCGAGGCATACGACCCGATCTATAGGAATAGAGAAACTTTTTGAACTACAGGTCAAACGATTACCACAAAAGGATGGGCACATAAATAAACCATACTTTTTACCAACAATCAAGTATTCCACCAAAACTAAAGGTAATGAAACTCTATTGGCTCAAGTGAAGTTTGTTTTGATGATTGATAAAGGAACCCACGCATGAATCAGGTCCACACACAGTATACACAGACACGGGCATATTCGAGCATAAGGGATGCACGTGAAGGAGATAATCTCAAGTTGTTATATATGATATCTCCTAATCGAAAAAGATTACATAAGTGATAAGGAGGAGGACTCCTTACTCAAGAGAACTCTATTCTAGATAATGGAGGAGTTAGAGGTTGAAGATAACTAGAACTCTTCCACCATGGAAGAGTATAGCATTAGAACTCTAGTTATTTCTTATTATACTAACTCTATAAATTGCATGATGCTCTCATTCTACAGGCATGCACAAACGCTGAAGTTAAACGTGAGTTGAGAGCAAAATAGCAAGGGATTTTGCAAACAATTCTTGTGTGATTCAAGTGTGTGAACCTGAAGCTACATGAAACATATAGAAGAACCAGTTCCAAGTGTCTGTCTTTTATTCTAGTTCAATTGTATTAGGGCATTTCAAATTGTACTTTTCAGCTATATCTAGAGGCAATTGTATTAGGTACTCTGAGTATTCAAGTTAGAGTCAACTTGAAGTTGTTGCAGCAGTTAGAGGTTGGTTGCCACAACGGGATTAGAGGTAATCCTTAGGTTTACAAAGAGATTTCTAAATGTCGCTTTGGCTCAGTGATTTAGTGAAGTGTTGAGGAAAATCCTACTGAGTAGTAGTAGGTCGTGGTTTCTCACCTTTTGAGCTGGGTGTTTTCCACGTAAAAATACTTGTGTTCTTTACTTTCTGCATTTACTATTTCCGGAATACTAGTATAAGGAACAAATAAAAGAACCAGGTCCTTCTATAATCAGTGCACGTGAAAATTGGACAACACACAAATCACCCCTCTCCCCCCCCCTGTGTGGTATTGAAGTACAAAACATCAATTGGTGCCAGAGCAGGTTCTCCTTGAAGAGGCTTACACCTTAGGAGAAGATCAACATGAGTACATCACCTGGAAACTGGTAAGGGAAATCCATTGATACGCCACCACTCTTTAATGGCCACTACTACTCCTGGTGGAAAAACAAGATGAGAGATCACATTATAGAGAGGACTATGAGACATGGGACATTGTCACTGATGGTCCCCTAGCTACCTTAAAGATAAATGTTGAAGGAGTAGAGGTGCCAAAGACAAGATCAGGTTGCACTGCTGAGGACTTGAAGTAATGGGAGAAGAATTCTAAATCCAAGAAATGGCTTGTTTGTTGACTTGGTCCAGATGAGTATAGCAGAATCCAAAGATGTACCACTGCTAAGAAAATTTGGGACACATTGCAAGTGGCTCATGAAGGAACACCTCAAGTGAAGAGATCCAGAGGAACTCTATTATATTCTTAATATGACAACTTTGCTATGAAGGAAGGAGAACTCATTCAAGAGATGTACACAAGGTTCACCACACTAACAAATGAACCAAAGTATCTTAGAAGGATTATTCTTGAAGAAGATAGAGCCGAGAAGATACTGACTAGGGTTTTACCTATTACTTGGGAGAGTAAATTCACTGCCATTCAGGAATCAAATAATATTTCCACTCTCTCAGTGGATGAATTAATTGGAAACCTTACTACCTATGAACTTAGGAGACAAACCATGAAAATTGATGTGCCTAAGAAGGAATGGATATTGGCACTCAGAATCAATGAAGGTTCTGATCAAGAAAATGATGAAATGGCTATGATCACCAAGGACTTAAATAAGTACCTGAGGAGACGAAAAGGTTCCTCAATCAGTGGAAACTATAGCAAGTCAAAATCTCCTGAGAAGCAAACTCATGATGGTTGCTACAAGTATGGAAAGACTGATCACCACATCAAGAATTGTCCTTAATGGGAAACTGAATAGAAGAAGGAAAGAGCTGAATGAAGGAAAAGGAAGAAGGAACAAGTTCCACCCAAGAAAAGAAACAACAAAGTATCAGCCAAGGATATGGCCGCTTCTTGGAGAGAAAGCTCAGATAAAAGCTTAGATGATGAGGATGAGGATGAACAAGTACTTATAGCTATTAGAGAATCTAATGAAGAAACTGAGGTAAGTGTAAGTAATCTCAAAGACAAGATTAAATTTTTGTCCAAAGAAAGGTTATTTGCGTTACTTTTAGAACTAACTGATGAATTTGAGGATGTAAACAACGAAAAGGAACAATTGTCTAAAGAATGTGTAATTTTGAAGACAAAGTGCAAAAACCTAGAACTTAGGGTTAGTGAAACTATAAGTGAAAATAATGTGTTGAATAACCATGTTCATGAAATTGACTCATGTTTCCTAGAGCTTAGATCTAAAAATCTAAAACTAAAATCACGAACAAGTAAAAAGACAGCTGATCACACACAACTAGTCTAGAAGAAAATGTCTGGAAAATGAAAGATGAGTTGTATAAAAGGGATGAGCAGGTAAGAATCATGAAGGAGGATCTAAGTAAGGTCGACCATGAGCTAGACATAACTTGTAAATGGAACAGGTCTTTCGATACACTTTCATGGCTACGCGAACACCATAGTAGCAACAGAAAAGGACATGGCTTTGAGAATAATATTTGCACACGCTATGGTAAAACATGTCACTATAAAATTGAATGCACTACAAAAGAAAAGGCAAGTCAAAAGAACGAAGAATTTGTTCAAGGGAAGAATAGGCTACCGAGCTAGGCTAAAAGAATTTGATTCATCCATTTGCCTGTAGAGAGGAACCCAAACTAGTTTGGGTTCCTAAGACTAACCTGTGATTTCCTTTTTTAGGTCCAAGTGAAGGGGAGTAGCCAAATATGGTACATGGATAGTGGCTGCTCAAAGCACATGACAGGAAATAAGAACCAGTTCCTTTCACTTGAGAACCTTAAATGAGGTAATGTCTCCTTTGGAGATGGGAAGAAAGGTTAGATCGTTGGGGTTGGAAAGGTAGGTAAAATTGATTCTCACTATTGAGAATGTCTACTTGATATATGGACCGAAGTACATTCCAATAAGTATTTCACAATTGTATGATAGAGGTAACATGGTAGCATTCACCTCTACAAAATGATGTGTGATTAATCTTACCAGTGACAACATAGTTTTGCAGGAAAAAAGAGTGAGCAACATATATGTTGTAGATTTGTCCAAACTTTCAGATAATGAACTCACTTGCTTATGTGTGTTCGATAATGATGCCCTCCTTTGGCACAAGAGACTCGGACATGCCAGTCTAAGTCAACTCAATAAACTAGTCTCCAAGAACTTGGTGCTTATTTCAATAAACTAGTCTCTAAGTCCTGGTGGTGCTTACCACTTTCTTGATAGGTCTACCTAATATTAAGTTCAAGGAAGATAAAGTTTGTGAGGCTTGTGTAAGGGGGAAACAGGTAAGATCCTATTTCAAAAGCAAGAAAGTGGTAAGCACCACCAGGACGATGGAACTAGTCCATATGGATCTTTGTAGACCAATGAGAACATTAAGCAGGGGTAGTAAGAGATATGTGATGGTGTTTGTTGATGATTACTCTAGGTTTACTTGGACACTGTTTTTAACAACTAGGTAATCAAATGGCATCCATTAGCTCTGATCATGGTACTAAATTTTAGAATGCTAAATTTGCTGAAGTTTGTGATGAGCATGGCATGGATCATAATTGTTTTGCTCCTAGGACTCCACAACAAAATGGAGTAGTTGAAAGAAAGAATAGGATATTGGAAGAAATGGCTAGGACTATTCTTCTTTCTAGTAAATTGTCCCATAGTTTATGGGCAAAAGCTGTGAACACTGCATGTTACATCATAAATAAGTGCATGACTAGAACTCTTATTGAGAAGACTCCCCAAGAGTTACTTAAAGAGAGAAATCCAAACATATCTCATCTTAGGCATTTGGATGCAAGTGCTTTGTGCACAATAATGGTAAAGACTCCATAGGTAAGTTTGATCCCAGAAGTGATGAGGGAGTATTATTAGGATATTCTTCACATAGTAAAGCTCTTAAGATTTATAACAAAAGAACTATGTGTGTAGAAGAAAGTATACATGTGGTTTTTGATGAAACTCACATCCTTTCTAAGAGGCGGGAACATGATGATGAAGCAATTGGGCTGGTACGAAACTCAAATGAAACCACAACCCAGACAGAAGTTGCAACAGAGGAAGGAACAGGTGATGGAACAGGTTCTTCCACCCAGGGAAACTTGATAAGGGGACTTGAACAAAAAGGAAGTGATCCTTAAACCTCGAGGGAACCTGTCCATGCAGTTGTTCTTCAACAACAAAATATTGAAGGAACATCTAGGGGAAACCAGCTGGTTGTGAACCATACAAGTATCAAAGTTCTCATCCTAGTGAGAACATAATTACCAATCCAAGCTCTTGAATCAAAACCAGATCTTCTTTGAAACATGTTTGTGCTTTTGACTCAACCAATTTGAGAGAAGTCAAGTTTGGTATCTGGTACCAAGACCCAAGGACAGATAAGTAATTGGCACAAAATATTTCTTCCTAAAAAATTTGATGAAGATGGAATAGTTACAAGGAACAAGGCAAGATTGGTGGTTCAAGGATATAGTCTAGAGGATGGCATAGACTATGATGAAATATTTTCTCCAATTGCAAGACTGGAAGCAATTAGACTCCTTATATCCTTTGCTGCTTCCATGGAATTCACTCTCCATCAGATGGATGCCAAGAGTGTCTTCCTCAATGGCTATCTAAAGGAAGAAGTGTTTGTCAAGGAACCTCCGAGTTTGAAAGCAAGGAATGTCCTGATCATGTGTATAAGCTTGACAAGGCACTTTATGGTCTCAAGTAGGCTCCAAGAGCATGGTATGAAAGATTATCAAAATTCTTGCTTGAGCATGGCTACAAGAGTGGTAAAATTGACAATATTTTATTCTTGAAGAGAAAGGTAAAGATCTCTTGGTAGTTCATATATATGTTGATGATATAATCTTTGGAGGAGCTACTCATAAGATAAGTGAATAATTTGCTAAACTTATGGGGAGTGAATTTGAAATGAGTATGATGGATGGGCTTAATTTCTTTTTTGGCCTACAAAACTAAACAAAATTCACATGGAACTATGATCCATCACAAAAGTATGTGAAAGAGTTGCCTAAAAGATTTAAAATGAAAGATTTCAAAGAAATTGATACTCTTATAGAAATAACCACAAAATTGGGAGAAGATGAATCTGGTTCATCTATCGATTGAAGTTGTGTATGGGAATTATAGGCTCTTTGTTACATCTCACTACTAGCAGATCTGGCATTGTTTTCACTGTAGGCATTTGTGCTAGATTTCAGGAAAATAGTAAGGAGTCTCACTTGGTTATTGTCACAAGGATCTTGAGATACCTAAAAGGAACCACTGACCTTTTTCTATGGTATCTGAAGGTAGTAATTTCAACTTAGCGGGATATGCTCATGTTGATTATGCAGGTTTTCTTGTGGATATAAAGAGCAGCTCAGATATGGCAGACTTTCTTGTCTCATGTCTTGTGTCTTGGGCGACCAAAAAGCAAAATTATGTGGCCTTATCTACTGCTGAAGCTGAGTATGTCATTGATGTCTCATATTGTGCTCAATTTTGTTTTAGATTAAACAACAATTATTGGACTTTGGGATTGATGTAGTTGGTATCTCCATATTTTGTGATAACACCAGTGCAATTAGTATGACCAAGAACCCGGTTCATCAAAAAGAACTAAACACATAGATGTGAGGTATCACTTTTTGAGGGACAACTATGAAAAGGGTTTGATCACTGTGGAGTTTTGTGCTACTGACGAGAAAATAATTTACATCTTTACAAAATCTATAAGTAGAGATCACTTTGAAAGGAACATGTTAGACTTAGGGATGATAAATATCACCTAAAAAGACCAGTTCTAACTGGAAAACAAATAATGGTTTGAAAATCTATGAATTTTGTACATAATTAGATTAGATTTTTCTCAGTCTCATACTTTCATCAGTATTCTCTTGTGCCATGTGCTAAAATGTCTCATTAATCTCTAATGATATTAACTTTATTTTCTTGGAAACTTCAGACTTACACAAGAGATATCTCAGTGAAGAACGTAGTTCATCAACATTACATGGTACGTATTCTCCACTCTGCATATCCATTACGAAATGTGCCAATTTCATTCAAAAAGAGTCCCAAAATGCAATAAGTGCCTAGATTATAGGGAGAGTCATAAACTTCTCTTCAAAATGACTCCCAGTTTGATTAGACTTCTGAACTTCTGAAAAAGTAGTTAATTACCCAATTAAACTTTTCCTCTTTATATAGATTAGGCCTTAGTTGTTTCTTCACTTCAAATATCTAAGCCGTCAAGCAGTTTTCTCTATACTCTCTCTCATTCTCTAAACACACACAAATTCATCTTCTCTCAAACCCAAACACATCAATGGCAAACCCTTGTGAGAATCTTTCATCACCACCCAAGGGAAATACACACATACCATCCATCACACCTTAAAACACACCCACCTCTTATAAAGGAAGGTTCAAGATGGCTGCATGCAAGGTTGTTGCTGGAAAAGAATAAATCAAGAAAATCAATGAGCAATTGAAGGAAAGTCAGGTATATTGAACCCCAAAAATATGAAGACTCTTTCAAGCCTGCAACCGAGGGGGAAAAAATTGTTTCATTTAAACAGAGCAAGTAACTCTAGTCCTAAATTTACATCTGAAGTAACTTCACAAATTTGTTTCCAGCGAACCTATAGGGCATGTCACGCGATAGGGACATTTATTCGGTATTGACTTGGTATTTGGCACTCAGCTCATATCTATTTCACCATGCATTGCACCAGTGGAGTTGAAGGAACAACTTCAGTAATTGCTTGATAAGGGTTTTATCAAACTGAGTGTTTAGCCCTAGGGTGCTCCAATTCTATTTGTGAAGACAAAATACGGCTCTATGAGGATGTGTATTCACTACAAACAACTGAACAAGGTCACACTCAAGAACAAGTACCCATAACCTTACATTGATGATTTGTTTGACCAGCTTCAGGGTGCTAAGGTGTAATCGAAGATTGACTTGAGATTGGGATATCATCACTTGAATATCTGAGATTCAGACATTCCTAAAAAGGCTTTTAGGACTCCCTATGACTACTATGAGTTTTTGGTGATGTCATTTGGGCGGACCAATGCCTCAGCAGCTTTCATGCACTTGATGAAAAATGTGTTCCAACGTATCTTATTTCCTTTGTCATCGCATTCATTAATGACATATTGGTGTGTTCTCACAGTCGGAAGGATCATGAGCAGCATTTTAGGCTCATACTCCAGAATTTGAGAGAGAAGAAGTTATATGCAAAATTCTCTAAGCGTGAGTTTTGGGTTGATTTAGTTGAACTCTTAGGCCACGTGGTGTCTAATGAGGGCATTAAGGTGAATCCGAAAAGGAATGTGGCAGTTAAGAGTTGGCCTAGACCTATTTCAGCTATAGAGATTCGGAGGTGGTTTTGCGGGTTATTATCGTTGTTTTGTGGATGGTTTTTCATCAATCACATCTACTTTGACCAGATTGACCCAGAAGGGTGCTCCTTTCAGATGTTCCGATAAGTGTGAGGTGAGATTTTAGATGCTCAAGACTACATTGACTACAATCCCAATGTTGATGTTGCCTACAGGTTCAAAATCTTACATCATATATTGTGATGCATCACGTATTGGCCTTGGTGTGGTGTTGATGCAGTACGGTAGGGTGATTGACTATGAATCTCATCAGTTGAAGATTCATGAGAATAATTACCATGTTCATAATTCAGGGTTGGCACCCATTTTTGACACACTGAAGATTTTGAGGCACTATCTGTATGGCGTTCCATGTGAGCTAAATACCGACCATCAAAGTCTCCACCACCTGTTCAAGCAGAAGGACCATAATTTGTAGTAGCGGAGATTGTTAAAGTTGTTGAAATACTATGATATCACCATATTATATCATCTGCGGAAGGCCGATATGATTGCCGATGCATTGAGTAGGAAGGTTGAGACCATGGTCAGTTTGGCATATTTACCGGTAGGAGAGAGGCCACTAGCCATAGATGTTGAGGCTTGGACCAATCAGTTCGTGATGTTGGATGTTTCAGAGCATAACCGAGTTCTTGCTTGTCTTGTAGCACAGTCATCATTGTTGGAGCGTATCAAGGCTCGCCAGTTTGATGATCCTCACTTGTTGGTTTTGAGAGGTACGGTGTAGCGGGGTGGTACCAAGGAGGTTATGATTGGTGATGATGGTTTTTTGAAACTTCAAGACCGGATTTGTGTTCTAAATGTTGATGGGTTGAGAGATTTGATCCTTGAAGAGGCTCACAGTTCAACTTATTCCATTCACCTAGGTGTCATCCAGATGTACCGTCACTTGAAACAACACTATCGGTGGCAGAGAATGAAGGAAGATATTGTTTCTTATGTCTCTCAGTGTTTGAGTTGTCAACATGTGAAGTACGAGAATCAGAAACTGGGTGATCGACTGATAGATTAGAAATACCGAAATGGGAGTGGGAGTGGGAGCGCATCCCTATGGATTTTGTGGTAGGCTTACCACAAACCTTTAGGAAATATAGCACAGTTTGGGTTATTGTGGACTGATTACGAAGTTTGCATATTTCATATCGGTTATGGCTTCCTATTCTTCAGAGCGGTTGGCTCAGATTGTACATCCAGGAGATAATTCGCCTGCACAGCGTGCCCGTTTCAATCATTTATGATTAAGGCACGGAGTTCACATCGCATTTTTGGAGAGTTTGTAGCATGAGTTGGGCACACAAGTCGAGTTGAGTACAGGGCTTTATCCTCAAACTGATAGACAGTCTGAGCGCACTATTCAAATATTGAAGGACATGTTGCTAGCATGTACTATAAATTATGGAGGTCAGTGGGACTAGTTATTACCTCTAGGCGGAGTTCGCCTACAGCAATATCTATCAACTGATCATCCAAATTGCTCCGTACAAGGCCTTATATAGGAGGCGATATCGTTCACCGGTTGGTTAGTTTGAGCCCGGTGAGGCTAGATTTTTGGGTACTGATTTGATTTGTGATGCTATGGAGAAGGTTAAATTGATCCAGGAATGACTTCGTACAGCTTTGTCCAGGCAGAAGAGTTATGTGGACCAGAAGGTTCTAGACGTGGTTTACATGGGGGGTGAGAATGTTCTTCTCCTAGTGTCGTCTATGAAGTGCGTGATGTTGTTTGGGAGGAAGGGAAAGTTGAGGAGGTTTATCGGCCTGTTTGATATCTTGAAGAGAGTTGGGGAGATGCTTATATTCTTGCATTACTTCCTAGACTAGAAGGGTACATACGGTATTTCACGTCTCCATGCTTCGGAAGTACCATTTGGATAGGTCACATATTTTGGACTTCAGCGCAGGCAGCTTGATAAGAACTTGACGTATGAGGAAGAGCTAGTGGCTATTCTAGACTAGCAGGTTCGTAAGTTGAGATCCAAGACTTTTTCTTCTGTGAAAGTGCAATGAAGAGGTTAGCTGATCGAGGCAGCTATGTGGGAGTCCGAGTCTATGTGGAGTAGATACCCCCACCCATTTGCCACTCCAGGTACTTTTCGATGTCCGTTCAAGGACAAATGTTTCTTTTGGAAGTGGAGAATGTGACGACTCGATAGGTCATTTTGAGTAGTATTCCTAATTTCTATGTTCTGAGACCACGTGGCTTCATTTGAAATTTGTTGATTTACGTGTGTGGTCCGTGTAAACTGATCGCATTTGCGATATAGGGTTTAGGCTGGGTGTCTTCGCATTTACGAAGAAAAGTTCAATTTTGCGAAGGTTGGTCAGTGGCTCTTGTGAACATTTACTAGGCATTTAGGACAGCTTCGCATATGCGAAGCAATTATCCGCATTTGGGAAGGTGGGCATTTCGCAGTTGCGATAAATATGTCGTTTGCCAGTTCACTTGGCCTGATGCACTGATCACATTTGCGATAAGTGCGTCACATTTTTCGGCATCGCATTCGTGAACAATTATTCGTGAATGCGACACCTGCTGCTAGGTAAAAGAGGGGAAATGGGACTTAGCTCATTTTATACTATTTCTCAACCACAAATAATCTAGAGGCAATTTTTGAAGAGCTTTTTCTTCCCAAATCCATTGGTAAGTAACACTAATTCATTTCCTATCAATTCCCCATTACTTTCATGAGTTTTTTACATCAACTCTATGAATTTCACGGTAGAAATTTGGGATTATGGGTAGAAATTAGAAATTTTGTAAAATTGAGATTTAGGCCTCAAATCGAAGTCGGATTTCAAAAAAAATCACAAAACTGGGCTCGGGGGTAGTTAGGTGATCGGGTTTTAGTTCAAATCTCAGATTCTGACCAAGCGAGCCCGGGGTTGACTTTTGTTGACTTTTTAAAAAATGAACAAAATTAAACCTTTTTCATTCATAAGTAGTTTTTAAATCTTATTTTGAATTGTTTGACCGATAATTGGTTAGATTCGGTTGGTTTGGAGGCTTTTTCAAAAGGCAAAGCCGTTGTTGATTATTGATTTGCTCGTGGAGTGAGGTAAGTGTCTTGGTCAACTTTGACTTGAGGGAATTAGGACTTAAGTGAATTATTTGTGGGGACGGTGTATATGTACAATGACAAGTATATATGCTTCATCATAGGTTAAAGCGTGCGGGTGGAAGTTGTCTTATTGCACCTTGTTTTTCCATTTACCATGCTTTTATGTTTTCGTTAGATTGTTATTCCTTTAATTATTCACCTTCATGTTTATTGCTTATTTTGAAGTTGTTGGGATTTTGGGTCATGAAATTTGAGTACTAGCTCCCTTTTTTTAAGTTTTGAGACCTCCCATATCTTTAGTCGATGATATACGACTTGCATGTGTAGTCTATGTCATTTTTCGATAATCTTATATGTGAATTTTTTAAGAGAATCTGATTTTTGGATCAACTTGAGTTGACCACAGTCAACGTTTTTCGTAAGCAAACCCATATCGGTGTTTTGACGATTTCGGTAGGTTCGTATGATATTTTTGGACTTGTATGCATGTTTGGTTGGAGTCCCCGGTAACTCGAGTCTCTTTCAGTGTATTATGTGGAAAGTTGAAAAAATGAGTTTTATGTTGAAAATCTTGAGTTCTGATGATCAATTCTTGATATTTGATGTTATTTTGATGATTTGAGATCGTGAGCGGGTCTGTATGATGTTAATACACTTATGTGAATGTTCAGATTGGAGCCCGAAGAGCTCGTGTAAGTTCTAGATATGTTTTGGTTGGTTTTGGAATGACTGATGCATAGTTGTTTCTGGTGTGAACTTGCAAGTCTCATATTTGCGAAGACCAGATCGCAATTGCGAGCTTCACATTTTTTATGTTAGGCTCGTAAATGCGAACTCATAAATGCGAAGTGGGACTAGGAAAACGCAGCTTCGCTTTTGGGAGGGAGTGTCGCTTATGCGAAAATGGGGTGGTCGCATTTGTGATGCTTTAGTCGCAATTGCAACAATGAATAGGGGTTAAGAAACTTTGCGAATGTGAAGCTTAGTTCGCTTTTGTGATGAATGGGACCTTCGCAAATGCGAAGTTCATGTTACATTTGCGATAACTGTGAGGTTGAGAAGTTGTTCACTTTTGTGAACAGTGGTTGGTTTAGCGAACATCGCAATTGTGAACATTGTTTGCAATTGCGACATATGGAGCTAGGTAAAGGTTGGGAATTTCCGAACTTAGTTTATATCATTTTTCAACCCTAAACTCCATAGAGACAACTTTTGAAGAGCATATTCTTCCCAAATTCATTGGTAATTAACTTTAACTTGTTTTCGATTACTTATTCATGAATTTTATAATCAAATCCATAAATTTTAAAGTAGAAATTGAGTGTTTTGGGTAGAATTTAGGGATATTGTAAAATTGAGATTTAAACCTTTAAGAGGTCGGATTTAAAAAAAAATTACATATCCGCGCTCGGGGATAATGGGTAATCAGGATTTGGTCCTAATCTCGGATTTCGAGCACATGGGCCCGGGTTGACTTTTTGTTGACTATTTCAATTATCATCAAAATTGAACATTTTTCATTCGTGGGTAGTTTCTAAAGCTTATTTTGAATTTTTTGAATAATATTTGGCTAGATTAAATTGGTTTGGAGGCTTGTTCTAAAGAAAAAGTCGTGGTTGATTGTTGACTTATTTATGGAAAGAGGAAAGCGTCATGTTTAACTTGTGCTTGAGAAAATTAGGACTTGATTGATCAATTTTCTTCTTTATTTATGTATGGAGACGACATATATGCTAGGTGACAAGTATATATACGTTGTCATAGTTTAAGCATGCGGGTGGACTATTTAGTTGCATGTCTTCATTTATATCATACCTTCTTTTATTCCATGTTATTACTTGTTCAATGCTTTAATTGCTACTTGTCTTTACTTGTTAAATACATGCTTTCACTTGTTACAAGACTCAATTTTCTATATGTTTTCATATACTCATGCCTTCATTTATTGACTGACTTTACATTCTTTATGCTTTTACATGTTATTACATAGATGCGTTTAGTTATCTTATGCCCTTATTTATTTATTCACCTTGCTTGCTTCTATTTCACTTTCTACAATATATTAGATTGTCTTAGAGAATTTCTAAATTAGTTTCCTTTTTGGGATACTTTGTGAGATATGCCGTAGTTGGTTGTTGTATTATATATATATATATATGTATATATATATATATATGTATATATATATATATATATATATATATATATACATATATATATATATATACATATACATATATGTGTGTGTGTGTGTGAGTAGCAATTGCACGTCGCAACGGTATTGTTATTATATATGGATCGAGTTGTACGTGACAGCAGTATTATAAAGATATATTGATCAGCTTGCACGCCGCAACGATATTATTATATATAGATCAGGTTGTATGGCACTATGGTGTTGTTATTATATATGGATCGGGTTGAACGCCACAATGATATTGTAACAACCAGGCCGGTTGTTCCGAGAATTTAGCCCCGTTTCCCCCGTTTCTGCTTCATGTTATGAGGTTCAGCTTCATTTATGTATGTTGGGCCGGTTGGTTCGGGTTCAGAGTTTTCATGGTGAATAATTGAGGCAATTAACCTCTCAAGGTAGCCTAATAAGTTAAGAAAGTTAACTAAGAGTTAACTTATTGATAAACAACCTCGGAATGCTGATTGTACGGCTGGGATAGCTTCGTTAGGTGATTTGGGACTTGGAAGTGTGTTCGAAATATTTTTGTGATGTCCAGAGTAGAATTAGGCTTGAATTGGCGAAAGTTAGTTTTTGGCGATTTCCGGTCGGCAGTGAAAAATAGGCTATCAAGATCAGAATGGAATTCCGAAAGTTGAAATGGTTTTGTAATGTCATTTTGGATATGTCCACAAAATTTCAGGTTAATCAGAGGTGTTTTGGTTGGTTTCTGCATAGTTGGCGAATTTTAGGAGTTTCAAAGTTCTTAGGCTTGAATTTGATGAAAATTTGGTGTTTCCGTATTGTTTTTGGTGTTTCGAGGGCTCGACTAAGTTGGAATAATGGTACGGGGTGTGTTGGTATGTTTGGTTGGGGCCCCAAGGGGCTCGGCATTGATTTTGGATGGTTAACGGGAAGTTGGAGTGATTTTTGGAAATCTGTTGTGCTGGTTTGCTAGTGTTTTCACACCTGCGGAAGGGGAGTCGCAGGTGCGGTTGCGCAGGAGCGGAGAGAAAGGTCGCAGGTGCGAGTTTTTCTGTGTAGGGAATGGTCCGCAGGTGCGAGGGGTTTGCCGCACCTGCGATGTCGCTGGTGCGGAAAGGTGGTCGCAAGCGCGAGAATTGGCCAGTTAAGTAAGTCTCGCAGGTGCGCACCCTAGGACCGCAGGTGCGGGTCTGCAGGTGCGTCCAATTGTCCACAAGTGCGGAAATGACTATGCATAACAGTATAAAAAAAAGGACCCCTCCACGAAATTTATTAGTTTTCATCAATTTGCATGCAGGAGGAGTCCATTGAAGGTGGTTTTGAGTGAGAATTTCAAAGTTCTTTAGCAAAGGTAAGTTCTTTGGTTGTTAATCCCGTTCCTATGCTATTTTGTTAAGATTAGGCTTGAAAATTTAAGGATTTAGGTAGGAAAAAGTTGGGAAAATGGGAGGAAAGAATTGGGATTTCATTTGAGGTTTTGGAATGTCAATTGTGGTCCGATTTTGGTGTTCTTGGTATGTATAGAATTGTGGGAGGACGAGATTTCTAATGATGTAAAAATTATTGAATTCCGAGATGTGGGCCCGGGGCTCGGGTTTGGCCGAATTTCGAGATTTTTCATTAAATTTATAATTTTCGATGGGGTTGTGTTCCTTGAGTATATAGTAATGATGTTGAACTAGTTTTGGCTAGATTCGGAGCAATCGGGAGCCAATTTGAGGGGCAAACGCATAGCGGACTAGTGTCGCGGCCTGG
>ML402084.1:1467-30048 GCA_005239525.1 Nicotiana knightiana | reverse complement strand
TGACTGTGAGGTGCTGAGTGATTGTGAGGCATGCCCGAGGGGCTGATTATGAAACATGTTTTTGCCCGAGGGGCTACTTATGATTTTACTACATTCATTTTCATACCAAATCCCTATTTTAAAGTTGTTAAAAATGTGCATTGTTTTAAGGACTTTTGTGAATTATATTTCTAAGGCATGACGATTTCGTATATCTATGTATACTATTGGAAAGTAAGGTTGTGTATATTGTGACTTGACGACATTGATTTTTTATGTGATTCTTTGCTACTTAGACTTGATTTATTTCCATTACTACTGAGTTGGCGTAGTCACATTACTTCCTACACTTCTGTGTGCAGATTCAGGAACAGATATCGAGCGTAGTTTATATATATATATATATATATTAGTAGAGTCTTGCGGATCGGTACAAAGACGTCTGTACTTATCTTCGAGAGGCTGCGAAACCCTTAGGAAAATCTCACACTTTTAAAATTCTTGTCGTGCGAATCCATTGTATTCAGCCAAGAGCATAACTCTTGAATTCCTTCCATGTATTCGTGCGCGCCCGAGAGTGCCTGGTATCAGTTGTGCATCGACGGCTTGTGGCTTCCATGGATGAGATGTGATTTTTGCATGTTGGTAATGGGCCAGTCTGGAGGACTTGAGGCCGGATTTATTCTATGACTTGATTGCTGAGATTTTCGTTGAGTGGGCACATGTAATTGGGGACTTGTATGTCCGTTCGTGTTCTTATTGATGAGAATTGGTGACTAGATGTCTATGTGGTGGGTGTGAATTGATGGTTAGATGTGTTCAGACTGTGAAATGTGTCGAAAGGGTTGGCTGGAGATGTGGTAAGATTTATTGAGTGTTTGATTTCTGTCTCGATTTGGTATGTGGCCTGAGTTGTGAGTATGCTGGAAGACCTCTCATGTTGTGTAGTTGTGGAGTGAAGCAGATTTCTCTGTTGGGTTATGAGTTACTGGCAATGTCTTCTGAGTTGATTTTTTGCCCCAGTAACGTTCATGCATTTCATTGATGGTGTATTCCAGCCGTATTAGCGCTCCTTGTTATTGTACTCATTGATGGAGTCATGGCTTATTCGCATAGCCGGGAGTAGCATACTCAGTATCTGAGGATGGCATTATAAGGATTCAGGGAGGAAGGGCTCTATGCCAATTCTCCGAGTATGAAGTTTGGCTCAGTTCAGTAGCATTATTGGGACACGTGGTGTCCAGTGAGGGTATCCATGTGGTCAGTCATGTGCGGGTAGAGCTTCCAGAAGCTCGAGATTTCTGTGACCGCCGCTCCGGTGTTAGTTCTGCCATCAGCTTTATGTTTTTACCGCGTATTGTGATGCCCCGAGGGTAGGCGTTGGTTGTGTTCATATGAGGGAAGGTGTAGTGATTGCGTGATAGTTTTGGTCTTCAGAAGTGTATAGAGAGATAGCAGTTGAGGCTAAGAGGGCAGGGTATCTCCTGCGAGTTGTCCTAGGGTGTGTGGTCCTTATGTAGTTCTGTAATAAGTTCTCTTCTACCAGTGAAAGATATGTTGTAATTGGAGTTTAGATCGCTTGTGGAAGTTGGCATGACTATTGCGATGGTGGATGCGAGATTGGCAATTGAATTGAGTGTTATATGGTTTGGGTCATATAAGCTTATGAAGAATTTAGTTGAATCCCACCCGACACATTGGCAGTGATAATATGTGGGCATAGTCTTGTTTGTCTTGATCCTTGGCTTTGAGCCAAGTGGAGGAGTTCGTTATTGATAAGTTCATTACATGATTATATGTGGTATAGGTTTCAGTTCGAGGTATATTGATAAATCAGTTATGACCTGCATGTATGGGGTCTGGGAATGTCATGAGTAGGGAAATTTCTTCGATATAGGTTGTAATATACTCTGTTGGGTAATTGGGTTCTATTGAATGAGTTAGTGGAAATTGTAAAAGGTGTAGTGTGTGCAGTGTATGAATTTGCGTGTGGCTTCAAGTGAGTGGATTACTTTCCTAGTATGTCAGTGTGCAAACGGGTCAGGTCATTTTTGTCTCATTGGTCAGTGTGACTGAGATTTACGTTAGAGGATGTCGAGACTTGTGGTATTCTACATCATCATGGATTCAACATATCGGTATCAGAAAGGTGAACGTAATGACTTTAGATTCGCAGGAAGTCTCTTCAAGGTAAGTTTTTCTAATGTGGTGCATTTGGGGATAATTGAGGGAGTATTCAGTCACTTATGAGCCTTAGACGGTATAGTTTTGTGCTTGGGTCGCGTGTGGTGAGTCTGGGTTGCAAATTTGTGGTATTATGTCGGGAAGAAGTATCAATATGAAGGTAAGTCAGGAGAAACTTGGGTAAATAGAGCAACTTGGTAGTAGGTCGGATCGGCATGGTAGGGGATACAATTAGTTCTTTGGGGTGCTTCTTAGCAATGCTCTTGGATTGTTGGTGGCCTGCGTAGTTGGTTGAGATAGAAGAGTTCAGTCCTGATGGTTTGGTGTTGTGAAAATGGGATTTCGGATACCTGGTGGTTTCCAGCGCGGTTAAGGGTGCATATTTTCTTATGGCGTGTGGTGAATTTGTTTCTAAAGGGGATCCAATAGAAGTTCTTTTCTAGTTGGGTACGTAGTTGCTTGTGGCTCAGAAGGGACCATGGAGTTCCCGTGTTTTTCCTAGGTTGGCATGGCGTGTGCGGTATGTTGGGTGGAGTTGAGATTTGCATATGTGAAGTCACTGTTGGGTTCTGGAAGGAAGGTCATAAATACTTCGGCAGCATGGCAATTTCAGATGACTAGGTAGATGATATCACCAATTGGTGCGACTTGATGAGGGTATATATTTCATAAAGAGCAATGTGTTTGAGTTAAGGGTACTTCATTGGTATCGCGGCGCCCTATGGTCAGATCGACTGTTGATATTCAAGGTTGGTTCGTGAACGAAAGAATTATAGGGGGTATCCCCCGTGGAATGAGTGAGTATTTGGGATGTGTTATGTGTTCGAGCGGTGGAGTTGTGATCAGATATGGTAATCCGTACATTTCATGGATTGCGAGACTGAGAGTTCTCATAAATAGGATATTTTGTTGAAGTGAACTGTGAAGAGGCGATCTGAGCTAGTCGGATGTTAGTATGTACCATGATTCTGTCATTATGAACTTTTCGGTAAGTTGTTTACATGTTGTGGGTGATCAGAGTTAATTTAGGGTTACTGGTAGGCAAGTATGGGTGCGTGTTCGGCACCGGGTCAGAATTGTTGGCTCTGAGTTTCTATTGTTGAGAAATGTACCATTCGATTGTGGTTGAGCTTATTCATGTTCTAGAGTGATCTATGATTTAACCTTCGGTGTTGCGAGGAGTGGTGATTATTGGTTATATGCACATATGGTGCGATCCTAATTTGGCGTTATAGCTATATATGAGTAAGGTAAGTAATTGGGTGTTGCGGGATTGAGACGTGTTGGTTATATACCTTCTATTTTGGGTGGCATGGTATCGTCCGATTTCCCCTGTGGTTATGGCAATGCACTTTGAGTACTTGATGTCGAATTTCGAATGGTTATTGATTTTTGGGCAAGGTGTCTTGAAATATTCCAAGTGGACCAGCGGTTGGGTGAGATCGCGCAGTGTGGCGGAGTTATGTAGGGGTATGACCTTTGGTATCGGGTTCATGTGTTTTTGATTTTTCGGTGTGTGCCAGGCTTTTAGTATGATATGGTGATGGTATGTGTTAATGGCAGGATGGTCCTCTCGTGTGGATCTTTTATATAATTTGATTGCATTGGGAAGTTGCTGTTAAGTGCACAAGTTGTACAGGTTTTGGCTTCGAATTGTATCGAGGTGTCATGTCTTCAGGGTAGTTGTGATGGATGAGAGGAGGTCATTAGACCTAGAATGAATATTTTTGGAATTTTCTACAGCATAACTGAAAGGATAATATCGGGAGTCGGCTTCGAAATCTGCAATAATTCCTGTTTGGGAAGGGGAGTTTCATGTTTGATTGATCGGACGAATGGTTGCTAGTTCTATGTGCTTATGTCATCATCGGCAGTGTATGGAAGTGTTAGAGCGAGGAATTTCTTGATAAGAGGTGGTGTACCGATATTGGGTTGTTCTGAGCAGTTGTTGAGGTTAAGAGTAGTGCTATGAGAGTTGGGTCACGCGGTGTATTATGTGATTTCATCTGGGGTACGTATATGGCTTTGATTCAACATGTTCAGGCTTGTTCAGTTTATAATTATGGAAATTTTGATCTTATATATCATTTTAGAAGTGGGAATTTGGTTCTAAGGTTATGGGTCAGGATTTGCATTTTGAAATTGCAGCGGTATTGTGCTATTGGACCTATATGGGATAGGGTAATGTGGGATCACCCCCAGATATGTGCCTGGTAAGCTACGTAACAGTTTGATAGTGTTGGGAAACAACTCTTGGCACGTTCGAGGATGAACGTATATTTAAGTGGGGGAGGATGTAATAACCCGGCCGGTCGTTCCGAGAATTTAGCCCCGTTTCCCCCATTTATGCTTCATGTTATGAGGTTCAGCTTCATTTATGTGTGTCGGGTCGGTTGGTTCGGGTTCAGAGTGGTCATGGTGAACATTGAGCCAATTAACCTCTCAAGGTAGCCTAATAAATTGAGAAAGTCAACTGAGAGTTGACTTATTGGTAAATGACCTCGGAATGTTGATTTCATGGCTCATATAGCTTTGTTAGGTGATTTGGGACTGAGGAGTGTGTTCGGAATATTTTTGTGATGTCCGGAGGAGAATTAGGCTTGAAATTGGCGAAAGTTAGTTTTTGGCGATTTCCGGTCGGCAGTAGAAAATATCCTATCGAGGTCGGAATGGAATTTCGGAAGTTGGAATGGTTTCGTAATGTCATTTTGGATATGTCCACAAAATTTCAGGTTAATCGGAGGTGTTTTGGTTGGTTTCGGCGTAATTGGCGAATTTTAGGAGTTTCAAAGTTCTTAGACTTGAATTTGATGAAAATTTGGTGTGTTCGTGTTTTTTTTTGGTGTTTCGAGGGCTAGACTATGTTGGAATAATGCTACGGGGTGAGTTGGTATGTTTGGTTGGGGCCCCCGAGGGGCTCGGGATTGATTTCGGATGGTTGACGGGAGGTTGGAGTGATTTTTGGAAATCTGTTGTGCTGGTTTGCTAGTGTTTTCGCACCTGCAGAAGGGGAGTCGCAGGTGTGGTTGCGCAAGAGCGGAGAGAAAGGTCGCAGGTGCGAGTTTTGCCTGTTTAGGGAATGGTCCGTAGGTGCGAGGGGTTTTTCGCACCTACGATGTCGCTGGTACAGAAGGTGCATCGCACCTGCGAAGCTGCAGGTGCGGAAAGGTGGTCGCAGGCGCGAGAATTGTCCAGTTAAGTGAGTCTCACAGGTGCGCACCCTGGGAACGCAGGTTCGGGTCCGCAGGTGCGGAAATGACTGTGCAGAACAATATAAAAAAAAGGACCCCTCCGCGAAATTTATTAGTTTTCATCAATTTGCATGCGGGAGGAGTCCATTGAAGGTGGTTTTGAGAGAGAATTTCAAAGTTCTTCAGCAAAGGTAAGTTCTTTGTATGTTAATCCCGTTCCTATGCTATTTTGTTAAGATTAGGCTTGAAAATTTAAGGATTTGGATAGGAAAAAGTTCGAAAAATGGGAGGAAAGAATTGGAATTTCTTTTGAGGTTTTGGAACTGCAATTGTTGTCCGATTTTTCTGTTCTTTGTATGTATAGAATCGTGGGAGGACGAGGTTTCTAATGATGTAAAAATTATTGAATTTCGAGATATGGGCCCAGGGCTCGGGTTTGGCCCAATTTCGAGATTTTTGATTAAATTTATAATTTTTGATGGGGTTCTGTTCCTTGAGTATATATTAATGATGTTGAACTGGTTTTGGATAGATTCGGAGCAATTGGGAGTAAATTTGAGGGGCAAAGGCATAGCAGGCTAGTGTCGCGGTCCGGTAGAGGCAAGTAATGGTCTTAAATCTTGTCCTGAGGGTATGGAACCCCGGACTGCATTATTTTCTCACTGAATTTGGAATGGCGCATATGTCGGATGACGTATATGTGGCGCGTACTGACTTTTGGATTGGACTAGGTCCTCTCCGCGGAAACTAATGAGTTGCATATTTACTCAAAATCTTATGTTAAATTATGTTCTAAAGATTTGTGAAATATTTGGGTTGTAAGTCGTGTTTGGGGCCTCGTGCCGATCTGTTTAGACCCCTTTGATGATTTTACTCTGCGTCATTGTGCATACTATTTTATTTGAAACTCAGCCTGATTTACACTACATGAGCATTAAAATGTTGTTTTCGGGTCGAGTACCCCGTTCTATTACTTCGCCCGAAGTGCTTTTCGAGTGGTTCCACCGAGGGTGGCCGAGGGCCAAGAGTGATGGTGAGGTGCTGAGTGATATTAGCGCTTTGGCTGAAGGAGCCCCTCCGGAGTCTGTACACACCCCCAGTGAGCACACCGAGTGCGAGTGACTGAGTGATTGGGAGACATGAGCTGTAAGGTGCTGAGTGATTGTGTGGCATGCCCGAGGGGCTGATTATGAAACATGTTTTTGCCCGAGGGGCTACTTATGATTTTACTACATTCATTTGCATACCAAATCCTTGTTTTAAAGTTGTTAAAAATGTGCATTGTTTTAAGGACTTTTGTGAATTTGATTTCTAAGGCATGACGATTTCGTATATCTATGTATACTATTGGAAAGTAAGGCTGTGTATATTGTGACTTGAAGACATTGATTTTTATGAGATTCCTTGCTACTTAGACTTGATTTATTTCCATTACTACTGAGTTGGCGTACTCACATTACTCCCTGCACCTCTGTGTGCAGATTCAGGAGAAGATATCGAGCCAGACCGTGGGGATATAGAGGTAGCTGTTCAGCGTTCAGAGCATCACTGCTTTCCCTTCCTGTTGTATTTAGCTTTGATTCGGAGTTTTGTATCATAATACATTATTTTGGCTTATTTCACTAGATGCTCATGACATGTTGGCTCCGGTTTTTGGGGATGGCAGTACTGCTTATAAAATTTGCCTATTATATTAAGAACTTTTTGTATATTGTTATGAATTGCTTGAAACTTAAATGGGATTTTCAAAAGGAAATGTGAACACGTGGTAATCGGCTAGCCTAGTTCCACGATAGGCGCCATCACAGCCAGTTAGGATTTGGGGTCGTGACAGATATTATATAGATATGTATATCAGGTTGCAGGCCGTAACGGTAGTAGTATTATATATGTGGATTGGGTTGCGCACTACAATGGAGAAGTTGTATTATAGTTATTCTTGTTTGTTGGTTTCCGTTATCATATTGTGTTGTTAAACTGAGTAGTGATGATATTCTAGGGTCTTTTGTTATGCACTTCTTATTTTTATTATCATGTTAATTAGTTGTTTCTCCAATCCTTTATTGTTTTCTACTTATACACGCGACGGTTTATGGTGAGTGTCTTGTCATAGCCTTGTCACTACTTCGTCGAGGTTAGGCTCGGCACTTACAAAGTACATAGGGCTAGTTATACTCATACTATACTTTTTCACTTCTTGTGTAAATTTCGGTGTTGGTCCCAACAGCGCATAGTGGAGATTACTCGGACCCATCAATCTAGGAGACTTGAGGTAAGAGCTGCACAACATTCGCAGACCCTGAAGTCCCTTTCCCATCTACATTAGTGTTTTGTTTTATATTAGACAGATGTATTTCATTTCAGATTATGTTTGTAGTATGCTAGCTTATCATATACTTGTGACACTAGTTTCTGGGATTAGACTTGACAGCGTTGGTTTCAGATTATTATATAACGAAGTGTTACAATCTTAATGTCTTAATATTTTTTTATAAATTGTTAAATTGATTAATTGTTTAGCTAATGTTGGTTTCGCTAGCAAGCGGATCTTAGGTGCCATCATGGCTCCGTGGTTTGGATTTTGGGTGGTGATAAGTTGGTATTAGAGTACTCGGTTGCCTAGGTCTCATGAGTCACGAGCAGATGGCCCAGACTACCGCTACTCACACTCGAGAGTAGATGGCCCATGGGTATCAAACCCAGCAGTTCAACCAGTTGAGGCGATTCAGTCTGATGTTTCTACACAGCCTAGGGAGAGATGCTTGATGTTAGCTGAGGGGCTGCAGAGGTTGGACAAGTTTACTAAGTCACTTTCCCCTCACTTCAATTGTGTAGCTTCTAAGGCCCCCCGGGATTTCATGGAGTGTTTCATGATATATTGTGCAACATGGGTATATTGAAGTCTGATGGAGTTGATTTCACAGCATTTTGGATTCATGGTTCTACTAATAGATGGTAGCAGGTGTATGTTCAGAGCAGGATAGCAGGTTCATCTATTTTCACAGTTGTTTTTTGAGAAGTTCATTCCCTTCTTTAAGAGAGAGGAATTCTATAGTCAGTTTGAGCACCTCCAGCAATGTAGCATGACCATTATTCAGTATGAGACTAGATTTCTGGATCTATCACACCATGTAGCTATCATGATCCCTACTAAGCGAGAGATGGTATGAAGATTCATAGATAGCCTTACACATGGCATCTGGCTACAGATAGCCAGAGAGACCGAGGATGATATCTCTTTTACCCGGGTAGTGGAGATCACCGGAAGGACGAGTGCATTAGACATTAGGATAGGCCTCTGACAAGAGGCCTCGTTATTTTGGAGGATTTAGTGGTGCCTCATTTGGAGGTAGAGGTTCTTTTGGTATCCTATCAGGCCGATTCAGTCAACTCTACATATCACACATGGTTCTTCAGGAGAACATAGACATCGTTCTTAGCTGTTAGTATTTAGTGCACCTTCAGCTCCTATTAGTGCACCACTAATTCAGTGCTATCACAGTTGTTATTGGGATCATCAATGTTAGTCTCAGATTTAGCAGACACACAAGCCGAGAGAGTTCTTTGAGTGTGGAGGTGTAGGTCATGTCAAGAGGTATTTTACCAGACTTCATAGCAGTATGCCACAACAGGGTACTCGTACTATGATTCCGGCACCGGTTGCTCCGCCACCCACTCAACTAGTTAGAGGCGGGATCAGGAAGCCCGAGGTGGAAGTCAAATACTTAAAGGTTGAGGCCAGTTAGCCATCCAAGAGGTGGATTAGAAGTCACGTCATTAGGGCTCAGCCCCATTGTTATACATTTCCAACTAGACACGAGGTGGAGTCGTTTGATGCAGTTATTATAGGTATTATCTCAGTCTCTCATAGAGATGCTTCCCTGTATCACGTATCTTGGATTGTCATGCTAGGACTGTGACTTTAACCATGTCGGGGTTGCCTAGATAATAGTATAAAGGGACGCTTGATTACTCTACTAGCGAAGTGGTTTCATATTTGAAGGCTCGGTTGTATTATTGAAGGGGTATTTGACATATTTGGGTTATATTTGTGATTCTAGCGCAGAGATTCCTTCTATGGACTCGGTACTAGTTGTGAGTGAGTTTTCGGAGGTGTTTCCTACAGATTTGCCACGTATTCCACTTGATAAGGATATCGACTTTTGCATTGATATGGTTTCAGGCACTGAGCTTATTTCCATTCCATCATACCATGTAACTCTAGCTGAGTTGAAAGAATTGAAAAATCAATTACAAGATTTTCTTGACAAGTGATTCATTAAACCTAGTGTCACGCCAAGGGGTGCACCCGTGTTGTTTGTTAGGAAAATGACAGATCGTTGAAGATGGAAATAGATTATCGGCAGTTGAACGGGGTCACTATCAAGAACTAGTATATTTTGCCAAGGATTGCTAATTTATTTGACCAGCTTCAGGGTTCCAAGATATTTTCCCAGATTGATTTGAGTTTGGTTACCATCGGGTGAATATTAGGGCATCATATGTCCCTAAGAAAGTTTTTAGGACTCAATATGGTCGAGTTCTTTGTGATGTCATTTGGATTGACTAATGCTCCAGCAGCCTTTACGGATTTGATGAACCGAGTGTTCATGTCTTTATCTAGATTCCTTCGTGATTGTCTTCATTGATGATTTTCTAGTCTACTCTCGCAGTAGAAAGGAGCATGATAAACACCTACAGATTGTACTTCAGACTTTGAAGGATTGTCAATTATATGCCTAGTGATCAAAGTGTCAATTATGGTTATACTCGATTGCTTTTTTGGGTCATGTTGTATCTTCCAACAGTATCAAGGTGGATCCCAAGAAGATTAATGTAGTTCATAACTAGCCTCGACTTAATTTAGCTACAGAGATTAGGAGATTTTTGGATTTGGCAGGATACTATCGCCGGTTCCTGGAGGGGGTTTTATCTATCTCAGCCACATTGACCAAGTTGACCCAAAAGGGTGCTCTTTTTGGATGGTCCGATGAGTGTGAGGCGATCTTTCACAAGCTTAAGAATGCCTTGAGGAGCTAATCCTTGAGGAGGCTCACAGTTCATGGTATTCCATTCACCTCAGCGTCACGAAGATGTACCATGACTTAGAGCAGCACTATTGCTGGCGAAAAATGAAGAAAGATATTGTTGGTCTCTCGATGTTTTAATTGTCAACATGTTAAGTAAGAGCATCAAAATTAGGTGGTTTGACTCAGATATTGGAGATACCGGATGTAAATGGGAGTGTATCACTCTGGATTCCGTGGTAGGCTTACCACAGACCTTTAGAAAATATGACATTTTTTGGGTGATGACTTCCTATTCTTCAGAGAGTTGGCTTCAAATATACATCCGGGAGATTATTCGCTCGCACGATGTGACCATTTATATTATTTCTGACTGGTACACGTAATTCACTTCACACATTTTGAGAGCCGTGTAGCGTAAATAGGCACGCGAGTTGATTTGAGTACCGTGTTTCATCCTTAGAATGTCGGACAATTTGAGTGTACTATTCAAATTTTGGAGGGATTTTATAGGCATGCTCTATGGATTTCAGGGGTTAGTGCAACCATTTCTTACCTTTAGAAGAGTTCCCCTACAACAACAACTATCAGTCGAGCATCCAGATGGCTTCATACTAGGTCTTATGTGAGAGGCGATGTCGTTCTCCGGTTGGATGGTTTGATCCCGGTGAAGCTAGATTGTTTGGCACGTATTTGGTCCGTGATGCTTTGAAAAAGGTTAAGGTGATTCAGGAGCGGCTTCAAACAGCTCAGTACAGGAAGAAGAGTTAAGAAGACTGGAAGATTTGAGATGTGGCTTACATGGAAGGTGAGAAGGTTCTTCTCTGTATGTCGCCTACGTAGGGCGTGATGCAATTTGGGAAGAAGGGAAAGTTAAGCCTGATGTTTATTGGCATGTTTGAGATCTTGGAGAGAGTTGGAGGTGTTGCTTATAGGCTTTCATTGCCTCCTATACTATCTGGGGTACATCTGGTATTTTATGTTTTCATGCTTCAGAAGTACCATGAGAATAGGTTACACGTTTTAGACTTCAGCATGGTGCAGCTTGATGAGAATTTGACCTATGAGGAAGAGTGGGGGCTATTCTAGACTGGCAGGTTCGAGAGTTGAGATCTAAGAGTGTTTCTTCTATGAAAGAACATTGGAGAGGTCAGCCGATTGAGGAGGCTACATGGTACTTCGAGTCTGATATGAAGAGTAGATACTCGAATCTTTTTGCCAGTTCAGAAATATTTCTATGTTCGTTCGAGGATGAATGTTTCTTTTAGATACCTTTTATATGTTCTAAGACCTTCCGTAGATTTATTTGATGACATATGACTTGCGCGCGTGGTTTGTATCATTTTGTAGGAATCTTATATGTGAAATTTTAAATAAAATATGATTTTTGTCTTTAGAAAAGGTTTGAGCTAAGAACGGTCAATCATTTTCAGTAACCAACCTCGTGTCGATATTTTGATGATTTCACTAGATTCGTATGATATTTTAGAACTTGTACGCATGTTTGGTTGGGGTCCCAGGTGACTCGAGTCTGTTTCGGCGTATCATGTGGAAAGTTAAAAAATGAGTTTTAAGTTGAAAATCTTGAGTTCTGATGATCAATTCATGATATTTGATGTTATTTTGATGATTTGAGGTAGTGAGAGAGCATGTATCATGTTAATACACTTGTGTGAATGCTCGGATTGGAGCTCGAGGGGCTCGAGTAAGTTTCGGATGTGTTTTGCTTGGTTTTGGAATAACTGATGCATAGTTTTTTGCTGGTGTGAACTTGCAGGTCTCGCATTTGTGAAGATCTGATCGCAATTGCGAGCTTCGCATTTGCGAGGTCAAGCTCGCAAATGCAAAGTGGGACTGCGAATAGGCGGCTTCACTTTTGCGAAGAGACTGTAGCTTTTGCAATAAGGGGGTGGTCGCATTTGCGATGCTTTAGTCGCAATTGCAACAATGAACAAAGGTCAGGCAGCTTCGCAAATGTGAACCTTAGTTTGCATTTTTGATGAATGGACCTTCACAAATCCGAAGGTTATATCACATTTGTGACAACTGGTGAGGCTTAGAAGTTGTTCGCTTTTGCTAATAGTGATTCGATTTTGCGAATAGTGATTCGCTTTTGCGAAAAGTTATTCGCTTTAGAAAACATTGCATGTTCGCAATTGCGACATATGCAACTAGGTAAAGGTTGGGAATTTCGGGACTTAGCTCATTTTACGCTATTTTTCAGCCCTAAACTCCATAGAGGCAATTTTTTAATAGCTTATTCTTCCCAAATTCTTTGGTAAGAAACTTTAACTTATTTTCAATCAATAAGACTTACTTTTTCATAAATTTTATCATCAAATATATGAATTTCCAAGCAGAAATTGAGTGTTTTAGGTAGAATTTAGGAATGTTGTAAAATTGAGATTTAGAACTCAAATTGAGGTTGGATTTCAAAAAAAATCACATATCCTTACTCGGAAGTGAATGGCTAATCGGGATTTTATCCTAATCTCGGATTTCGACCACATGGACCCGGATTGACTTTTTGTTAACTTTTTTAATTATGATCAGGATTGAATTTTTTTCATTCATGAATAGTTTCTAAAGCTTGTTCTGAATTTTTTTAACGATATTTGGCTAGATTCGAATGGTTTGGAAGCTTGTTCTAAAAGAAAAGTCGTGGTTGGTTGTTGACTTATTTTTGGAAAGAGGTAAGTGTCGTAGTTAACTTTTACTTGAGGAAATTAGGACTTGACTGGTCTATTTGCTACTTTATTTATGTGCGGGAATAGTGTATATGCTGGTGAACTATTTAATTGCATGTCTTATTTATATCATGCCTGCTTTTATTCTATGTTATTACTTGTTTTATGCTTTAATTGCTACTTGTCTTTACTTGTTAAATACATGCTTTCACTTTTTACATGCCTCAATTTGCTATATGTTTCCATGTATTCATGCCTTTATTTTGTTGGCTACCATTACTTGCTCTATGTTTTACTTGTTATTACTTAGATTCTTATACTTATCTTATGTCCTTATTTGATTATTCGCCTTGCTTGCTTATATTTTGCTTTACTATGCTATATTGGATTGTCTTGGAGAATTTAAACGTTTAGTTTCCTTTTTCCGATATGTTGTGAGATATGATGTAGTTTGTTGTTGTATTATATACATATATAGATATGTGGATCGGGTTGCACATCGCAACGATATTATTATATATGGATCGGGTTGCACGTCACAACAGTATTATATAGTTATATGGATCGGATTGCATGCTGCAATAGTATTATTATATATGGATCGGGTTGCATGCCGCAACGGTATTGTTATTATATATGGATCAGGTTGTATGCTGCAATGGTATTATATAAATATGTGGATCGGGTTGCATGCCGCAACAGTATTAGTGTTATATATGTGGATCGGATTGCGGACCGCAACGGAGATGTTGTATTATAGTTATTCTTGGTTGTTGGTCTCCGCTATCTCATTGTGTTGTTAAACTAGTAGTAATTATATTCTGGAGCGATCTGTTATGTACTTCTTATATATCATCATGTTAATTTAGTTTTTTCTTTATTCCATTATTTTTTTCTACTTATACATGTACAGGTTTATAGTAAGTGTCTTGTCATAGCCTCATCACTGCTTCATCGAGGTTAAGCTCTGCACTTAAAGAGTACATGAGGTTGGTTGTACTCATATTAAACTTCTATACTTCTTGTGCAGATTATGTTGCTAGTCCCAGCAGTGAGTAGTGGAGATTGCTCGGACCCGTCCATCCAGGAGACCTGAGGTAGAGCAGCACAACTTTCGCATACGCTGAAGTCTCCTTCTTATGGTAGGCTAAATTACGTATTTTAGTCTCTTATTGCACTCTAATTCATTGTACTTTATTCGTGTTTGAGCTTTAATCGGTAGTGTTTTGCACTTATTGTGTGTTTTATGCCTTGTAGTAGTGATTCTGAGCTATGTAGATGTTGTGGAATAAATTCGAGTGATTTGGAGCATTGAAGTCTGAGTAAAAGCCCAAGGGATCAAGTAGGATTGTGTTCGGGGTCGAGGATCAAGTTTGGACGTCAAACATAGATGTTTGGTCTGTACTTTGAGAATTCCCCACTATAGCAGCGCGCCTGTGCAATGTTTATAGAGTTGTTTTCCTAATTCGGCTAATAGAAGGTGGTTTCCTCTGGGCCCGACCCTACTTGGTATAAATACAGAGAAAATGTTATTTTCAGTACTTTTGACACATACTCGACCTAATGAGTCTAAGGAGGAGTTGGAAAAACACGTGCAAAAGGATTTCATCATTCATTCCTCACTCAAGACCCGAGTTTTGATTGAATTTATGTTTTCCTATACTTTAACTTTATTAGTGATGAATTGTTGAGATTTCTCTTCAGGGTTTGATGGATTTGGTGTATTGATGATTGTTTGTGGATTATAACTCTAGTTTTATGTATTGAAGCATTTTTTGATGATTTAATTGTTGCATTTTTATTCACTTGTTCATGTAATCGAGAGAGGTATAACTTGTGACATCTTTTCATTATATTGTTGGTTGAGTTCATTAATTCTTCTTAGTAATCGAAAGAGGATAGTTGAATCATTTATTAAACCTATTTCAAAGGATAATCGAGAGAGGTTCTCCTAAAGACCAATCCACTACGCATTCTTGCATATCTCCACGTGCTTAAATTGGTTCATCATGTGAGGTTAAGACTTAATGGAGAGAGGAGTTTTGCTGAACGTTTGAACTAATAATGGTGTAAACTTGAGACTCACTTAAACATTAGAATTGAAATATCTTGAGTTAGATCGCAAATAATTGTCTTGCACCTATCCTATCAACCCCTATTTTCTCCCATTGATAACTTCCTTGCTTACCTTTGTTGCGATTGTCATTAGTAAATGGCTTTAGATTCTTAGTTAATTGTAGTTAGAAATCTTATAAATCTCAATTGTTGATCATATTGAATAGCGATCAAGCTAAAAACTACAAGAATACTATTTATATTCAATCCCTATGGATACGATATTATACTATACTATATTTGACTAGCGAGCATAATTTAAGTGTGTGTTTTGAGCTCGTCAAATTTTGGAGTCGTTGTCGGGGATTGGCAATCAATAGTGATTGAAATAGTTTGTAGTGCTGATTCAGGAAATTTTCTTTTTATTTTATTATATTTTTTTTATGTTTGGTGTTCTTTGACTGTGCGCAGGTTACAGGTTGAGGTTGGTGTGTGGCTCGAGCTTCTGCGAAAGAAGTGGTACTATACGAGCCAGAGATAAGGAAACAAATGTGACAGCTGAGGAAGGAAAGAAATCTCACTAAGACGTTAGAAAAGGTTGGGAAATCCTCAACCAAAGAAACTATGGCTGGAAATAGTGAGGATAATGTAGATTTGGCTGCAAGAGAGGCAGCCCAACAACGAGAAAAAGTTGCACGGGATGCTAAGGAAGCAGCTATTAGAGATGCATAGATTATCTATAAAGAAGAGAGAGTTTGGAGAATTTATCATAATCAACCTTTGGATGCAGACCAGTTCGGAAATATAGCTCCCATGTCTGGGAGATCACTGGCTGATAATGCTAGACCAGTCTGCAATCAAGGCTTATCAAGTGTTAGACCACCTTCAATTACAGCTAAAAATTTTGAATTGTCAAACCCTTCATAATTGTTGTGTCTATAGAGGGAAGATGAACGAAGATCCAAATACTCATCTAATGGACTTCGAGGAGATTATGAACACCTTTCAATAATATGGTGTGTCACACGATGCTGTGTACTTAAGGGAATTCCGCTTCACACTCAAAGATGATGCAAAGCAGTGGCTTCGAAGCTTACCCACAGCTTCGATTAGAACATGGGAGGAGATGACCAGAAAATTCCTTGATAAATATTTCTCATCGGCTAAGACGGGCAAGTTTAGAAGAGAAATCCATAACTTCCACCAGAAAGAGACTGAAAATGTTTTTGAAGCGTAGGAGAGGTTTAAGGAGATCGTTTAAAAGTGTCAACATAGTGGAATTGAAATCTGGATGCAACTCCAGGACTTTTGCGATGGATTAACACCGCCTCGCGTAGAATATTGAGCAATGCAACTGGAGGCCCATTGATGAAGAAGACTCCAGAGGAGATAGTTATAATTCTTGATGAGTTATCTGAAGATGCAAATCAGTGGCCCTCTGAGAGTGCTGAAAGAAGAAGATCGATTGGTATTCATCAAGTTGATGCTAATACATCTGTGTAGATACAACTCGATATTATGGCTAAAGAAATAAGGAAGCTGACCTCAGCCTTGATATAAAATGAGCCTCGTGGAGCTTCTGATATATGTGGAAAAGGACACCCTTCTCATGAGTGTAAAGCCTAAATGGAGGAAGTAAATGCCCCTTCCCATCTACGTTAGTGTTTATTTTATATCAGATAGTTGTATTTCCTTTCTCACTCTATTTGTCGTATTGTAGCCGCTCATGTACATGTGACACAAGTTTCTGAGATTATACTAGACAACGATGGTTTCAAATTATTACATTACAAAGTGTTTCAGCCTTAATTTTCTAATATTTTGTTTTTAAATTGTTAAAATAATTAAATGTTTAACTAATATTAGTTTGCCTAGTAATCGAATGTTAGGCGTCATCACGACCCTGTGATTGGAATTTTGAGTCATGACTAAGGCCTTCCTGGTATAACTTACTTAGAAGTTGGGGACTTCTTTGAGGATCATACTTGAAGACTTTTTACTAGGGAAGAAAACCAAAAGAAAAATATTTTTCAAACTTTAATGTTTTCTCTAAATTATATTAAGTTTTCATTTTCTATGCTCCTAATATGAGTTTTTTAAGTTTTCTTATTTAATAAGACTTCTATATTTCTTATAAAGAACTTTATATATTTATAAAATATGAAAATTCCCCAGTCATTAGTTGGCCACATGAATAATAAGGAAGAAATATGCCTTCTGAAATTCCTCACATATAATACGTAAATCCTAAAGACATATTGATAGTTCTCCGACTGGCGTGAGTAATGTATTCGTCGTGGGGAACCAAGCTTCAAGAAACACTTGCAATATGTTTGAATTTTGATCATATATAAATAAATAAAAAGCATAAATGACATCATAAATTCTTGCTATCTCCAAGGCCATTTGAATTCTACCAAGTATGTCTTCAACCTATTCCCAATACCTCGAGATATGGTGATATTCAGCGTCAATTCTCAAAGTATCTCCTCGACGTATCTCCCTTTGAATTATACATCGTCCTAGGAAAGGAATGGTACTTGGAAAATTAAGTTTCTGTTGGTAAGGGGTCTAAAGATACCACATTTTAGTTGATTTCTGGCTGTGCTCTGAAGTCCAATCGACCAAATGAGAGAATTATGCAAAAGTGGCCACAAACTCATATAGCGGTCAACTATTGGAGTGTGAGTCAATAACTTAGTTATAACTCCGCCATTCTTAGAATCAATTATGAGATACTTGTTCTTGGAAGATGGAGATATGCAGTCTCTGAAGTGAACTATCTCTACGAAATCTCATCACCAAAAGAAGATTGGTATATTTTAAGTCAAAAGAAACTGATAAAAGAAGGAGAAAATTCCAAGCTCGTACGCTTTAAACTAATTTCTATATGTTGTGATGAAGTTGTCGTATTATATGTTTTTATGAAATTGTTCATCTATATGTTGTTATGATGTTGCGCTTCTTTAAGTTGTTATGGATTTGTCCTTATGTATGTTATCATAGATTTGTCTTTCTATGTGAGTTATGAAGTTGTCCTTCTATATGTAGTTACGAAGTTTTCCTTCTAAATGTTATAATAAAGTTGTCCGTCTATATGTTGTTATGACATTTCACTTTTATATGTTATCATGGATTTGTCCATCTATAAATTGATATGGATTTATTCTTCTATGAGTTGTTGTGAATTTATCCTTCTATAAGTTGTTACAAATTTGTATTTCTATATGTTATCATGGATATATCCATCTATATGATTTCTTGCGGAATGAAGTAGAACCTTGCTGACAAAGATATGTTCATTGTATACTAAATAAAAAGAACAAAAAAAGAAAAGGAAGAAAAAACCGCAAAAGAAAAAGAAGTCACTTGTCGTGGTGCTTCTTGTCGCTTGCAAGTCGAAAGTAATGAATCTTTATAATGAAATGTAATAGCGTAATGTAAATGTGAATGAATGGTGGAATTCAATAGGAATTTATTAGTTCAACTATTGTGTTTACAATATACTGAATGAGTAACTACAAGCTATTACAATGGTCTTCTATGGAGTCCTGCAGAAAGAAGAGAATTGGGGTTAGAAGAGGGAGAGAGAATAGAGAGGATCGAGAGAGAATTAAATGAGAACCAGTAATTGTCTAACTGATTCTATTGAAAATCTGTTATTATTAATAGTCTCTAGAATATTCTCCATTATATCTCCACCCTTAGATCTTATTAGGAATTGTAATCCGAGTCGCACATCTTAAGTGACTATCGACGACCCTGATGCTACCACGTCACCCTCTTATTATTTACCCTTAACCCTACTTCTTATTCATTTCATTTCCTTCATTTATTCAACTGAAAACCCTAGGTTATGAAAATATCCTGCCGATGAAGAAAGACCTTGTCCTCAAGGTCTGGCTGAAGCCACAAAATAAGGAAATTGCCTCTTAATATAGCCCCAATATTCCCATGTCGCCTCTTCTTCCCCTAGATTTATCCATTGCACCGGCATTTAACCCCTACTACATTATTAACCTTGACCATTCGCCTCCGCAAAATTTCTAATGGCTGGACCAACACTTAGCTTTCTTCTTCACAGATCAGTGGTTGTTGTTTTGGTGAGATCATTGGACCAACGTGTTTCTTGAGCTGTGACACATGGAAGACTGGGTGGATTATAAACCCAGATGGAAGCTCAAGTCGGTAAGCCATTGCTCATCTTTTCTGTAATTTTGTACGTCCCATAGCACTTAGCACTTAGCTTCAAGTTCCTTCCCACTGCTACTGAGGTTTGCCTGTACGGCTGGAGTTTTAGATAGACTAAATCTCCAACCTCTAGATTTCTGTCTGATCTGCGTTTGTCAGAATAGAATTTCATGCGATCCTTGTCTTGATTCAAGTTTTCTTTCAAATTTTGTAACATTTGTTGTCTCTAAGCTATAAGTAACCCTGCAGCTGTATGCATAGTATATGGTAGGGATCCCAAAGGAACCTGTGTAGGTGGGAACCCATATAGGGCTTGAAAAGGGGTAGTCTGTAGAAAACTGTGGTAATTGGTATTATACCACCACTCTGCTAATGGCATCCACTTCACCCACTGCTTAGGATTGGTGAATACCATAGAACTCAAATAAGATTCCAAGCATCTGTTGAGCATCTCTGTTTGGCCATCAGACTGTGGATGATAGGAGGTAGACATATTCAGCTTAGTTCCCATAGTTTTGAAGGGTTGCTGCCAAAACTGAATAGTAAAAATGGCATATCTGTCTATTACAATAGTCCTGGGTAATCCATGCAACTTGTAGATATCCTTTAGGAAGGTCTCAGCTACATCTTGTGTTGTATAAGGATGTTTAAGGGCCACAAAATGGCCATACTTAGTCAGTCGATCCACTACCACCAATATAACTTCCACACATCCAGACTTAGGAAGTCTTTCAATGAAATACATGGCTATGTCCTGCCATGGCATTTCTGAAATAGGTAAAGGTTGTAACATGCCTGGAGAAAGTACATTTTCTATTTTCTTTCTTTGACAAGTTTCACATTCTGAAACTTTCTTTATCACCTCAATCTTCATGTTTGGCCAATAGAATACTCCTTTAATCCTTCTGTAAGTCCCTATCTTCCCAGCATGACCACCCAGTGATGACTGATGTAGTACCTCAAAAATATTATTTCTGAGGTGGTTTCTTTTTCCTACATATACCCTCTGCTTGTACCTTCTAATCCCCTGTTGTAAGGTATAGTGTGGCTTGTTGCCAGGAGTTGTTGTTAGCTCAATAGTCAATTGTGCAACTGTAGGATCATTTTGGTAGCTCTGATGATCTCTTGCATCCAAGTAGGTTCAACAGTGGTGATGGTATTTAGACCAGAATCCTCTATCTCCCTTCTAGATAATGCATCAACTACTATATTCTCTGTCCCCCTTTTTGTACTATACTTCATAATCCAACCCTAGAAACTTAGTTAAGCCTTTCTGTTTGAGAGTAGTTGTTACTTTCTTCTCTAATAAGTATTTCAAACTGTGATGACCAGTCCTGATAATAAAGTGTCCCCCTTGTAAGTAATGTCTCCAGTTGTCTACTGTTGCTGGGACTGCCATATACTCCTTCTCATAAGTAGACAATCCCCAGTGTCTAGGGGCTAAGTCTTTGCTAATAAATGCTAGTGGTCTTCCTTCTTGCATTAGCACATCTCCCATACCCTTTGAACAAGCATCAGTTTCCACCACAAATGTTTTGGTGAAATCTGCCAATGCTAAGACAAGTACAATGGTCATTGCTTACTTAAGGTTGTTGAAAGTTGTTTCTGCTTCATGTCCTCATTGAAAAGAATTCTTTTTTAGCAAGTTAGTCAAGGGTTTACTGATCACTCCATATAACTGGAAACCTTCTGTACTACCCTGTTAAGCCAAAAAATCCTCCCAATGCCTTAATTGACCTAGGTATAGGCCAGTTCACCATTGTTTACCTTGAAAATGGTATTAATAATTATATTTGATTTTTAGTTCTAAAAATATGTGATTTATTCTAATACCAGTTGTTAGGTAAGAAAACGCTAAGTGTAAGTAATAGAGAAATGATAAGCAAACTAGTATGGTCACACAAGACTGGGGACCTCAAGATCAATAGTATCGGGCCTCTAGGGTAGCCTTCAGCAGTTGTTAATGAGCAATAAGTGAAGAAAAATAAAATAAATTCAATAAATGATGAGCAATAAATATATAGAGTAATTGTTGAGCGTGTATAGGGAAGAAAAGCAGAGAATGTTCTATTGTATTGAATATTCATGTGTGTTACAAAATGACAGGGGTCCCCTTTATATAGGAGGGGGAAATCCCAACATAGTACATCTCTAATGATGACAAGGAAATGCTACTGGAATAGTTGTATAATGTCTCAGTACAGACTTGTACTATTCTTGCAGACCTTGTCAACTCTAATCACATGCCCTTGGGAATTTCCCGCATTTCCATGCCGGTCATCGATTTTCATACTGCCTCGAGGTATGCTGTGATGAGTTATTGATATGCTTTCTCGAGGGGAGTACTTCGTAGAAGAGCCTCAGGCTGTGCTTCGAGCCCTTCGAAATCAGGCTCGGGATGTCATAGAGGCTCTAAAATCGGACTTCCCCCATTTTGGCCGTATATAGATAGTCCCCGTGTTCCTTAGAGTGAAATGATAAGAAACGATTTCGAATTCTTGGCTCTTCAGTATCTCCACCATGAAGTCAGCCACGTGAGGTCAATAACTGATGTGACATAAAGGTTGCACAGAGCACGATTCTCAAAAATCCCCCGAACTGCTATTTGCGTTCAACTTCTCCAACACGCTTAGAAAACCTATATAAATATTCCAACCCTTCTCTTTTCAAATATTTACCCTTTGCAACATCTTCAAATCCCCATTTAACAGCTTCTACTTTCATCCCTTCTCTCCGCTCATCTCTTCGCCTATTTTCTTCTTCTTATTCTGAAATTTTAACATAGTCATGGCCAAAACTTCTAAGATGTTCCCCCAAAAAGAGAAAGCCCCTTCCTCTTCACACTCATCTAAGAGCAAAAAAACAGTACTTCCTCGCATTGAGGAGTGCATCCCCGGGCCCTGCGACATATTATCTAACTTTGAAATTGAAAAACCTTCTTTGATAGCAGGTCGATGCGAGCCCAGGTCTCAATATATAAGTCTGGTGACTGATGTTAAAAGAGTGAAGGTCGAGTGTCGTTGGGAGGAGGCGTGCAAGTGGAAATCGCTTAATCTGAAGAGGATATAACCACTTACAAAGCTGTCTATCTTAGTGTATACACATATCCATTCACCTTAGGTCCTGTGGACCCCTCTTCGCCGCCAATAGATCCAGTAATCCTCGATTTTTGCCGACAATATCGAGTGACACTCGGCCAGATTTACCCTTCTTTCTGGAAAATCGTCTATATGATCAGATATTTCTCGAACATGGTCGAGGGGATGCCTTTCACCCTCGACCACCTGATTAGGCTGTATAGCTGTCGTCTTTACCGAGGTGGCCTAATTAAGTTACAACGTCGGGCCTCGAAGGTATTTTTTTCCAATATTGATGAGGACAAAGAGTGAGGGTGGATGAGCCACTTTGTGCGAATCAGGACCTCAGACCTGATCCCCGCTGAGAATATGCCATTCCCCGATGAGTGGAATATGATTCGTAAGTGTCTATCCATCAAATTATGCTCTGTTAATTGAATGTTTTCCTTTCCCTTCTAAACTTGTTCTTTTCTGATGGTGCAACCATTGAATGGTACCATGGCACCGTCAGAGACCTTCTAGGATGGGTACGACAGTTAGATTCCATCTTCCCATATGTTAAGCGTGTTTGGAGTGACTTGGCAAAAACTCGATAGGAAACCAATAATCACGGTAAGTTTTTACCACCGCTGCTTTCGACTCCCCTAGTAAAAGCTTCCTTGTACACCTGATTTTTTATGTTTTATGCAGGCCTTGGAGAAACTGCTTTGATGAGGCCGCCTCCACCTAGCAAAGTGGAGACTTAAAAACCCGCCACAGGTAAAAAGAGAAAGAAGGAGATGTCATCGGAGTCTAATGAGCTCACGACTCTGTATGCCCGAAGAGAAGAGGAGGTGAATGACCTTCGAGCAAGCTCGGAGAAAGCGCTCCAAGAGCAGGCCAGCTTCGTCGAACAGGTAACTTAGCCTTTGATGGTTTGTTTTTCATTTTCACAACTCAGCTTTCAACAATTTGACTTGGTTTTGCAGATCAAACAGAAAGACGACCTAACGGGGAAACTTCGGGATGAGACTGTGGCCAAAAATGCTGAGATCCTCGACTTGAAGCGGAGCATGGACAGCATGTCTTCGAAGAAGGATACTCTTTGTGAGAAACTGGTCTCGTCTCAGCATCTTCTTCAGGGTGCGCAAGGGGAGGTCAGCAAATACAAAGTGCTTCATGCCGAATCAGCTGCTACTCTATCTGCATCCAAGTCCGAGGCCCACGAGCTAATATCTTTATACCGGATGATGGTGTTGCTGCAAATGCTCGGGCCAAGAGGATATCTGAAGAGGCTGAGCTCAGGCTGACTCACGCCATTGGCTATGCTCGATTAGAAGCCTGAAGGCAGACTTTTGAGGAAGTTCATGCCAGGGGTTTCGATCTTTTTGCTGAGATCGAGGAAGCGAAAGCCTTAGAGGAAGAATTGGCAGCACTGATCTCTCCTAACAAGGGTTTTGCTAGCGGCTCGGGGAGTAGTGAATATGAAGACTAGGCCCCTTTTTCGTTCTATACTTCTTCTTTTGTGGTAAGGACTCTGTGTGAGAGCCTTGTAAATGTATTCATGTAAATATGCTTTTTGGAATACAAAGGATGTTCTTGTTTCATTCGGACTTTGCATTAATGCCTTCCATGTTCCGCTTTTAAGTGTCTATCTGAAGGTCGCATTAGATTTTTACTTCAAATGCCTCGAGTTCGGACTCGGCACAGCAGAGACCCTTCAAATCGGACTGCTCTAGTTTCAATCGCGCGCCCTTCTTAGGATGGATTGGTAAGAAATCGATTCAACTTCTCGACCCTTCGATATATTTCATGATGGCATCATTAACGTGACCGCGAGGTTACCGTATTGGCCCGTCGGTACATTTCCCCAAAAATCATAATTCTTTCGCCAGAGCTGATTGCCTATCAAAATCAATGAATAGTCGCCGCTCTCCTCTTATATATATACTTGCTTTCCCTTTAATTAAGGGTTTTATTGCTTTGTGCGACCATCTTCTCCCTGGAGTTCTTTCCTTCTAGCAATTTTTCCGTTGTATCAGTTTAAAGCTCTTGTCGAAGTTTTAATCTCTCCTTTCTTTTTTTAAAGGAATTATGGCCACCATATCCAAATCCATTCACCAAAAAAGGGGGAGACCTACCTCAGAATCGCGCTCGGCCAGTGGTACACCGCCGGCGGTTAACGAACTAAACTGCTTCATTTTGAAGAAGGATTTTACGCTAGAGAGACCCCTCGATGTTCCTGGACATCAAGAGCACGCATCGACGCACATTCGATCAATCAGGGAGAGACATCCCGAGGCCATGAGGAGATACTATGGACGGGGAGAAACAGTAGTACTGCAGATACCCTCTCAGGGAAAGGATATTACGACGCATGCAGAAGGGTTTCTGAATGTGTACACGTATCCGTTTACGTTAAGTCCCCTTGACCAAAAGTATCAAGTTACTTTGGCTCAGATCCATCCGTCTTTCTGGTGGATCATGATGATGATGAGATTTTTTGCTGATAAAGCCGAGCTTGAATTAACTCTCGGTCACCTTATTTGGTTGTATCGACCTCTGCATCTTAGTGGCCTGATTACACTACGACGTTGATCCACTAAGTCCCCTTTATCTAGTGAAAACGAGGACGAGGACCAAGGATGGATGAGTTGGTTTATTCGAGTGAGGACCGTCGACATCATCCCTGTGGAGTTCCTGCCATTCCCCGAGGAATGGAATTTTAAACGTAAGTAATATGCTGTATTTTATCATTCTCGTTTTTGGGCGAACTTCATATGAATGCTCGTTTTCCTCTCCCACAGCTATCCCGTGGAGGCCAGATGTGATCCCCGATCTTTCGGACTGGGTCCGTGAAGTAGCAGCTTCTTCGAACTACAACAAACGCAAGTGGCGAGATTTGTCAAAAGGAAGATGGGAGGCGAAACACCACGATGTGTGCTATGCAGCTATGCAGTTCCTCTCTTTAAGGAATACTTTTCTTTATGTTTATCGATTTCTCTGCTGCAAGCATTGGCGAGTTTTCTGAGATAAGGTCGTCTCCTACCGGGGAGGAGGAAGAACCTTCAAGATCCGGAGCCAAAGAAAGATAATAAAAGGAAAAGATCCTCGGAGGACGAAGATATTCACATCGAACTAGAACCTGCCCGGAGGCACGAGGGGGATGTAGCCATTGACGAAGATTTTATATTCGTTGGTCGATCTGTGGATGGTAATGATGTTGAAGTTGATGGCCTTACACGGGCCTCCCGAGGCCATTAAGCTTGCTAGACTAGAGGCCCCCAGCTTCGATGAAGAGGCCCCAAATGAGAGGGGGGCGAAGGCCCTGACTTGGGGCAGTTTGTGATACGTCGGAGGGTACTCCGAGGGTGACCTTGGGTGGTTTTCCTGAGGCCAAGACAACAGGAAATGACCCCTTCCAGGGTTGCTTTACCAGGGTCGCTGAGGCCAGACCGGTAGATGCACACTCAACCTTTAATGAGGCTCAGCGGCTTTGTTCTATGGTGACTTTTTAGACGGCATTATAACCTTTTTAACTCCATATTTTCTTCTATTTTTTAACTCGGCCTTCTTTTTCATAGGCCTTTGAAAAACTCAAGGTTGAGCTGCTTCGATGTAAGGCGAAGTTGCGGAGGTCCTCGAATAGGGAGAGATCCCTTAGGCTTCCTTGTGACAAGAAGGAAAAGAGCTGACACACCTTTGAACGGAGTTGAACCGGTGTCGTAATTACGAGCACTACCTCGAGAAATAGGTAACTTTTATTTTGAAGGAATTTGGGCTTCCTCTCCCATCTTCAGGGGCTAATATTTTGGTGTCTCAGTTGCAGCAAGAGATCGAGATGCTGGAACGCCTTCGGGTCGAAGTCGACCAGGTCAATTCTGGGCACAATGAATTGAAGGCACAGATGGATTCCGTGTTGCAGCTAGAAAAAAGGCTTTAGCTAAAGTCTATGCCCTTGAAATTAAACTCTGTAATGCTCGAGAGAGAAATTCGATTCAAGCGAGCAGGATAGATAAGCTTGAAATTGATCTCTTGAAGATAAAGGCCGAAGTAGCGGAGGCTCAAGCCGAAGTTGAAGGAGTCTGAATAAAGGCCGATAAGAAGGTGGCCATCTATCTAAAAGAAGCTACCGATGCTCAGATGAGGTTGAGGGAGGCCTCCGATCAAGAGAGGAGAAGCAATGAGTATTCCCGATACATATTCCGGAGGGAGACCCTCGAGGAGATTCATGATAAGGGCTTTGATCTCTCAGAGGAGATAGAGCAGGATAAGGCTGACGATATTAATGCCAAGTTCCTCCTTTCTACCGACGATGAAGCCAATGTTGAAGATGAAGGGAAAGAAGCTGACGAGGATGCTAGTCTCGAGGGGGTTGATAAAGGCAAAGTCCCCGAGGGGGAAAGGACGAAGTCCCCAATGATAACAATAGACTAGGTTTTCTTTCGGTAAAAGTCTCTCTGTGGGAGTGTTGTAAATGTGCCTTTGTACCACCATTTATAAAAGATATCTTTCGTCTTGTTTTTGCCTTTGCTTTTGTGGTTTGAAATTTGATGCTTTCCATTGAGGTCTTATAAGCTTGATTTGCCTCATCGAGGTCTTATGATTAGTCCCCGAGCGAGTGACTTCAGCCTTCATATCGAGGGTATGCCCTTTTAGGGGTCCTAGAAGTTCGATATTATGGCCTTGTCCTTGATATCGGGGCTATGCCATTTTAAGGTTTTACAAATGTGGTGTTGCCTCATTTAGGTCTTACAAGTTGGCCCTTAGGCTCTTTATATTGGGTCGATTCGACCTCTAATATGGCTATAGTTTTCCCTAATTTTGGCTAAAGACTTTTAAAGTTTTGGTTATGCCTTGGCATGTTTTGTGTTCATCCGACTCTTCGATGGATCGAATAAGAACCTCTATTATAAGTCGATATGTGACGATCATTGAGTACCTTGTGAGGTTTTCTCGAAGACTGATGTTTCGAAGCCTTTTTATTGAAGGTTGATCGTTTCGAAGCCTTTTCATTTGTTTGGAGCTGATGTTATTGAAGCTCCTTTGCTTATGCCGAGGGTAGCCTGATTAACCGGTTCTTTTCAAAGTATTTGAAGGCCTTTGGTTTTATGGCGGCAGTCGGACGTCTCCGAGCCGCACTAAATTTAGTCGTAGCCTTTTAATATGATCGTGGTATTTATGTTTGGTCGTAGCATTTAGTACTCGGGTGAGATGGTCTTGGCATCTATATCGAGGGTATGCCTTTTTAGGGATCTTACAAGATCAAATATATATCCTCGGGCTTAATATCGGGGTATGCCTTTTTTCTAAGATCTTACGATTTTGGTATGCTGATGCGAGGCTAGAATGCATAGTTTAACATGTAATATACCGTACATTTGAGGTGCATTAATAATAAAAATACACTTGTTATGTTCTTAATAGAGTTTATTTTATGTGTAGGTGAATTGGAGATGGAAACGGAGCTAAAGGGATGCAAATACGTCGAAAATACGCAAAAGGAGACACCCGGGCGATAGCCGGGCGTTTGACCCCTAAAGCCTGACCCTACCTGGCGTTAGGGGGGCGTTTACCCCATAAGGCCAGNTACATTTGAGGTGCATTAATGATAAAAATACACTTGTTATGTGCTTAATAGAGTTTATTTTATGTGTAGGTGAATTGGAGATGGAAACGGAGCTAAAGGGATGCAAATACGTCGAAAATACGCAAAAGGAGACACCCGGGCGATAGCCGGGCGTTTGACCCCTAAAGCCTGACCCTACCTGGAGTTAGGGGGGCGTTTACCCCATAAGGCCAGGCAGCCCATGGCGTTAGGGGGGTGTTTGGGCCCAAACACCAGGCCTGCCCTGGCCTTAGGGGTGCGTTAGAGCCCAAACGCCCGGGGTCCCCAGTTTCGGCCAAATCCGAGTTTTGACGAGTTAAGTGTTTCCCGGATGAAATAGAAGTCTCCTACATGGTTAGGGTTGTCCCAAAACATATAAATTGACACCAAACAACACAATGTAGAGGATGGAGGAGATTCGGAAGGATTTCAAAGGATTCAACAAGAAAACACCATAGAAGTGACAAACATTGATTTTTACATCTAGTATTCATTACTTTGTATTTCCATTATGCAATTTCTTTTAGTTTTGATTCTCAATAACATGAGTAGCTAAATTCTTTAGTTTAGGGTTTTGGTAGCACCCGTTGGGGATGAATTCAT
>ML402083.1:12205-73640 GCA_005239525.1 Nicotiana knightiana | reverse complement strand
TGCAAATATAAATGAGTTGGTTAAATCACCTTCTTAATAATAGATTATCGTGGTCATGGGGTACGGTTTTTGTGGCGTGGTCGCGATGCGTAAATCCAATTCGGGTGTGCATTTCATGTGACCCGGTCATAACTTCGATTAGTAATAAGATAGGCATATCGTAATCATGAGTGCATTTCATGTGGTGCGGTTTGCGACGTATGCCATAACAACAAGTGCACGCCATCGTGACTTGTTCCAAAAGAATCCCATAAATATCAAGATGGTTTATATACATACCCCGTAAGCCAAAAATACATCTTTTAGATAAATATTCCAAAACTTAGAGAATAATTGAGTATCGCCTCAAATAGGCATTTTTACTCGTCATGACTATAGTCATGACTATATAATCTACACTCGGGTGCGGAAACTCATGTCCCCAACTCTAACTCAAAACATTAATTAAAATAAACATGTTGTAAATCGCAGGTACATTTCATGTGGTGCGGTTTGCAACGTGTCCAAAAATAACAAGTGCACGTCATCGTGACTTGTATTAGAATAATTCCATAAATATTAAAAAGCGACTAAAAAGTAAGAAGGCTAAAAATGCACAATATGTTTAAAATATGTAAACAATTAGATAATTATGCCAAATATTAATAGTTAAGCGACTGTGCTAGAACCACGGAACTCGGGAATGCCTAATACCTTCTCCCGGGTTAACAGAATTCCTTACTCGAATTTCTAGTCGCAGGCATTTTAAACATAGTCAAAATTTCCTCAGTTTGGGATTTTAATAAATAAATGGTGTCCCGGAACACCGTATAAAATTCGGGTGCCGACTCTGAAATCAATAAATATTCCCAAATAAGAATAATGTCACTTTAATTAGAAAAACTCCCTATCGACCCTTACTGGTGAAAAAGGAGGTGTGACAGCTGGGAATGCCTAACACATTCTCCCGGGTTAACAGAAAAGACTAACTAAGCCTATCAGCTACGACTTACAAGATTCCTATCTATGAGTCTTCGGAAGCTTGGTCTTGAGTCTTGGTTGGTTGTTCATGCGGACTCTAATCTGAATCTTGATGCTTGTTGGCTGCAGGTGCTAGTTCATTATTCTACAGCTTTTTCGGATCAAGAATGGACGTGCATAGCTTGTGACTTCATTCTGTCTCGAGCAGTCTACATCTTTTCCGCTTCTGTACTTTGGGGTTCAACTCTTTTCTTTTATTTTTTTCTCTTATTCTGAATTGAGACTTCTTCTTTTGGTCGTCTCGAATTCATTGTAACCTGCGCAAAATCAAAAAGCAAACGAACGAAATTTTCTGCCCCAGTTTTCACTAGGAAAATTTCGTGAGTTATTGTTTTATTATTGAAAGCGGGAAAAGGTTAGGAATGGTGCACCTGGAGTTATTGTAGACTAGGGAATTGATACCCTATGCCCAAAGGTAAAATCAACTAGGGGTTGGAGATCCTATATTGGAAGAGAATTGACAGGTTATGATGTCGTCAAGAAAAAGATCACCAGGTTATTCCGGTGTTTGGGGAAGGATCAACGGGTTATGCCGTTGTCAAGAAAGAGATCACCAGGTTATGCCGGTGTCTGGAAAGAGGTCAATAGGTTTGCTGTTGCCATGAAAAGGAGATCACTAGGTTATGCCAGTGTCAGAAAAAGTCAACAGGTTATGCCGTTGCCTTGGGAAAAGAGATCACTGGGTTATGCTGTTGTCAGGAAGAGATCACCAGGTTATGCCGGTGTCTAGAAAGATCAACAGGTTATGCCGTTGCCTGGGGAAAAAAGTTCACTGGGTTATGCCACTGTTAGGGAATGATCAACAGGTTATGCTGTTGTTAGGAAGAGATCACCAGGTTATGCCGGTGTCTAGAAAGGTCAACAGGTTATGGTGTTGCCTGGGGAAAATAGATCACTGGGTTATGCCAGTGTTAGGAAGCGATCAACAGGTTATGTTGTTGTCAGGAAAGATTACCAGGTTATGTTAGTGTTTTCTAAAGAGCGGGAACCCTATGTTGGCAACTAAGGAATGGAATATCCTAGGTTGGAAAAGCGACTAGGGAGTGGAGACCCTATGTCTAAAAATAAAATCAACTAGGTAATTGAGACCCTATGTTGGAAAATGAGACTACTGAATTGTACCTACGCTAAAATGAATCAAGAAGGACTTTTTTTTCCAATTTTTTTTTTAGTATCTTAGGAGAAAGATTCATCAGACTAAGGCGTTTATCATAGGAGAAAGATTCATCAGACTAGGTTTTCTTTATCTTAGGAGAAAGATTCATCAGACTAAGACATTTATCCTAGGAGAAAGATTCATCAGACTAGGGTTTTTTATTATCTTACAAGAAAGATTCATCAGACTAAGATTTTGATCCTAGGAGAAAATTCATCAGACTAGGTCATTTTTTCTTGTTATATTAGGAGAAAGATTCATCAGACTAAGATTTTTATCCTAGGAGAAAGATTCATCAGACTAGGGTTTTTTATTATCTTACAAGAAAGATTCATCAGACTAAGATTTTGATCCTAGGAGAAAATTCATCAGACTAGGTCATTTTTTCTTGTTATATTAGGAGAAAGATTCATCAGACTAAGATTTTTATCCTAGGAGAAAGATTCATCAGACTAAGATTTTGATCCTAGGAGAAAATTCATCAGACTAGGTCCTTTTCTTTTTGTTATCTTAGGAGAAAGATTCATCAGACTAAGATTTGATCCTAAGATAAAGTTCATCTAACTAGGTGATATATCATTGTTATCTTAGGAGAAAGATTCATCAGACTAAGATTTTTATCCTAGGAAAAAGATTCATGAGACTAGGTTTTACTTTATCTTAGGAGAAAGATTCATCAGACTAAGAATTTTTATCCTGGGAGAAAGATTCATCAGACTAGGTGATTTTTTATCCTAGGAGGAAAAAATGTGAACAACAATGGCAACATTTTATGTACACTAGCAAGACAGATAAAGACAAAGATTTGAGAAGCTTCCCTTTTGTCGGCTCTTCTCTTCTTCTTTTTTCTTTTACCTCTTTTTTTTTGTTTTTGAACCAACTTACTTGCACTGCTTTGTTCCTGTTTCAAACAAAGAAAATTTTGTCAGTTTTAAAAGTGGTGGTCGGTTTGTTGCCTTGAGTTCTAGGCAGCTTGGCTTTTGCTCAGTCAGCCTGAGTCAGTTTCAAGAGACTTTTTTGCTTTGCATCAACTATGATTTTTTCACACCCAACACCATTTGTATTTTTGGCTCAATCAGACTTATCCCCACAGGAGATCTTTGCTTAGGCGACCTTTTCTGATATCTTGAATGGCTTCTTGCCTTTTGGAGCAAGTTGATTGTCAAAGGGAATCATCATTTATATTTTCTTGCACCAAGTAAGCTGACAAGGGTCTTTTGAGGGGAAGCCTCTGCATGAATCCTCAATGCATATTGAATTGCTGGCCAAGTTCACTTTTGTGCAACTGAAAAACTGATAGCAGATTTTGAAATTTTTTCTTGCTTGTTTTGACAAGGATTGACTCAGAGTGAAGGACAAAATGATTCAAAGAAGCAAGTATTAAAAATCAATACCCTTATCGGAAGGACAGAAGGAAGAGATTTTTTTTTTCTTTTTCTTTTGCGGTAACTAGCCTTACTGATCATTACATGCATTTTGGAATTAACGACCTGGTCTATCAAATTGATCTAATCTTTCTTTTTACCATTCTTATGACCTTTGAAGTCGGGCTTGTTCGTACAAATCCTTTGCATCAGCTTCACGACTCACTATCGACTAGTGGTGCCCCGAGGGGTTTTCACCACAAGTCTTTCTCATTTATTCATCTCTGCTTACCGTTGCCTTACAGTGCCCGTGAAGGTTTTCACTAGTAAGACTCTCATTTTTTTTTTTCTTTTCCTTTTTCTTTTGTAAGCAACTTGACGGTGTTCTATGCCGTGTGGCAACCGTTGCTCATTACATGTTTATCTTAGCATTCTTGATGGCATATCGGGAGGTCTTTATTTGGAAGGTTTTGGATAGAGTTGGAAATGAGGGTCAGCATAAAGGCTTAGAGTAGACTCAAAATGAGGGGGTTGTAGACTTACAACTCTTGGAATCGACTCTTTCAAAACTGAAAAAAAAAACTCTTTGCCCCAGTTTTAGCTATTGGGGATTTTTGATTTTTTTTTTTTGAATTCTTATTTGGTTGGACTGAACCGTATAAGGCTGCCTACGTATCCTTTCTTTTAGGAATCAGGTCTAACATAGTTCAAACATCTGACCTAACTATTTTTCATCTTTCTTTTTCTCATGTTTTCTTTCTTTCTACTTTTTTTTTCAAAACAAACTGCCCCAGCTTTTTTTAGGGCATAGATCTGAGACTATTCTTTTTCTCTTTTCTCTTTTCTCTTTTCTTCAAAACAAATTGCCCCAACTTTTATTTTCGGAGGGCAAGGACTTTGACTGTTCTTTCCTTCTCTCTTTTTTTTATTTAAACTTTGTAAGAGCTGCCCAGTTTTTACTCTTGGGGCAAGGATTTTTTTCCTTTTTTTTTTTTTTCATTTTCACTTTTTTTTTTTCATTTTCTCTTTTTTTTTTTTTGGACTGTTGACTCTAAACTTGATTCCAAGATAGGGTGGTCATATAAAATAACACAGGCTCAAAATGGATAACAAAGGGTATAAAGTGTTTGGGTAGCAGAAAAAGGGCCTCCCGACCTCGAGAAATGCCAAAACATATTATCTTTTTGCGATCATAGCATTGATGAACATGTCTATCTTCTTGGTGTGTCGTGGTCGAAATACACTTTCCATCCATTAATGTCAAAATTTCAACCAAGCCTCAAATGATTAAACATCCTCAAGCCCGATCTTCACAATGATTTGAAGGTGAATTTTACTCGACCTTAGTTTCAAAGTATCTCAAATCTTTATTCATCCTCAAAAGTGTCTCTTTCTCACTTATATCATTCAAGACTAAATCAATTTTTAATATCTGGCCAAAATTTCCGCATGCATGTCATATCACAAAAACTAGCGGGAAAAGAACTAAGCATGAAATGACACAAAATGACTGACTGCTCTTTTTTTTTGTTTATTGAATAAAGGATAGAAGAGCCTGATAGCACAAAAAGAAGAAGAAAGGAAGAAAAAAATAAGCTACCATGGCTAAAAGAGAAGTGGCTTTCCAGTTGCTAAGCGACCTCTAGCCACGGACTTGCACATTGGCATTACAATGGCATTCAACTATTTTTATTGCTATGGATTCAGCACTCAAATTTTGACTTTTGATCAAACTATTCCCCATATTGGCTGTTGGATTTCAGGATTGACAACATGAAAATTTTCACAACAACTAATTTGCCAAAGGAACTTGGACGACTTCTCGTGTCTCCCCATCATCAAATCATCCCGAGCAAAGCATATCCTGTTACTCAAAACTGGTAGAAGTCGGCCAACATTTGCCTCCATTTTAGCACCAACTTGCTTACTTGTCTTTTCGTGACCTTAGTTGGATCAACAATAGTGGTTCTTGTTCCTTCGGATGAGAAGATGCTTTTATTTCCGAGAGATCCTGGATTGGTTTGTGACTTGCCATCGCAAACCAACAAACCAACCACATTTAACTAGCTTTTATTTCAAAACAACAAACATGTTAGAATAAACACTGTTTTCTCTCTTTTCTTTTTTTTCCTTCTCTTCTCTCTTTTTTTTTCCGCTCTTGTTTTTCTCATTTATTTTTTGTCACTCCTCTCTTTTTTATTCTCTCCTCTTCTTTTTTTCACTTTTTTTTTTAATTTTTTATGGCTATGATCGAATCTTATGTGGATTGCCTACGTATCAAGACGCCGCATGAATCAGATCTTGCGTAGTTCGGGAAGATTGGGAATAAAGTAAATAACCTTACTCTTTTTTTTTTTGGATTTTGAATTTCCTTTTGTAATTACTTTTTTTCGAAACAAAGACTTAAAAAGAAAAAATAAAATATTTTTGGATTTAGTTTTATTTGTTTTTTTTTTTTGTTGAGAATTTTTGAAAAGAAAGACTTCTAAAGAAGAAGAAAAATATTTTTTTTTTTGGAATTTCGAATGAAAAATTCCTAGAGAACAAAAGAATTATTTTTGGATTTTTGGACTTTTACTTTGAATTTATGAAAGAAATACTTCTAAAGAAAAAGAAAATATTTTTGAAGCTTGCATTTTCCTTTCGATTTTCGAAAGAAGAATGAAAATATTTTTCGATTTTTGATTTTATCTTATTATATTTTGTTTTTTCAAAATTTTTTAAAGGACTTCTAAAGAAGGGAGAAAATATTTTTTTGGATTTTTGATTTTTGTTTTTGAATTTTTGGGAAAAAGACTTCTTAAAAAAAAGGTAGAAAATATTTTTTTGGATATGATTTGATATTTATTTTTGAATGAAAGACTTATTTAGATGAAAGAAAATATTTTTGATTTTAAAATTTTTTTTATTTGGAATTTTCTAAAGAAAGACTTCTAAAAAGGAATTAAAGAATTTTTTTTTTTTTTTGGAATTTTTTTTAAAAGAGGGTTCTCAAAGAGAGACCTTTCTAAAGTACGAAGTAAAGGAAAATATTTTTGGATTTTTGAAAATTGCGGCCTCAAAATAAGACTTTTCTACAAAAAGAAGTAAAGGAAAATATATTTTTTTAGATTTTCTTTCTTTTTTTTAAAATGGTAAAAAATAAAAAGGTAGAAAATATTTTGTTGGGATTTTGATTTGATTTGTCTTCTTTCCTTTTTAATGAAAGATTTCTACGAAGAAAATATTTTTTTTTTGGGTTTCTTAAAAAAATTTCTTAGTACTTTATTTGAGATTTTCTAAAAAAAAAAAAGACTTCTGACGAAGGAACTAAAGGAAAATATTTTTGGATTTTTTTTTAAAAATAGGGGCCGGAACCGATGAGGTTTGCCTACGTATCTCACATCCGGTGAGAATCAGTCCCGTGTAGTTCTCCCAGTTTTGACGGAACCGGGGAAACATGACTTTTGAGAACATTCATTTATTTTCTTTTTTATTTTTTTAGACGGAGTTTCAGGTTTCGAATACCTACCTCTCACTCTTTGTTTTTTTTTCTTTTTTATTCTAGAAGCCGGTCAACACTCAAGCCGAAACAAAATAATGCAAAACATAGCAGGTAAGATGCATCAGGATGGTCGTTTATTTCGGGTTCATCTGTCCTAGACGGACCCAGCCCCTGTGTTGAGTCCCCTAAGTCAAATGCACGTGATGAAAACAACACACTTACTAGGGATCCGGCATGAGATTATGTCATTCTATGTTTTGAAACCTGGGGTTTTGTTCTAGACGAGGCTTACCTGAGTGGACAGCTCGAGCCGAGGTCGAGGCAGCGTACCGGGAATACAGAAGCTTCACCGGCTTTGCAACTTGTCCGTACCTCGTTCTAAAATTTGGATATGACTCTAATAGAAAAGAAGTCACACGAAATGCACACTTCCTAGATGATTTAGAAGACTCAGAGAGAAGAGGATTTCGACACAATTTATATATAGTTCAGATAATATCAAAGCGGTAAAAAGCGACATTTATCACGTTAGGTTTAAACATGTAAAAATCAGATAATAAATCTAAATAAAACAGTTTATTCTAAGCTCGAATTCTTAAACCCTGAACCATAGATTTTGGGTTCTAATTCCCAAGCGGAGTCGCCAGAGCTGTCACACGTCATTTTTCACCGGTAAGGGTCGATAGGGAGTTTTTCCAATTAAAGTGGCATTATTCGGATTTGGGATTTATTTTAGTCTTAGAGTCACCACCCGGATTTTTGACGATGCTCCGGGATACCGTTTTATTTTAAAATCCTAAACCGAGGAAATTTTGACTCTGTTTTAATTTATCTGCGACCAGAAATCGGAGTAAGGGATTCTGTTAACCCGGGAGAATGTGCTAGGCATTCCCAGCTGTCACACTTCCTTTTTCACCAGTAAGGGTCGATAGGGAGTTTTTCTAATTAAAGTGACACTANAGAAATCCGAGTAAGGAATTCTGTTAACCCGGGAGAAGGTATTAGGCATTCCCGAGTTCCGTGGTTCTAGCACAGTCGCTTAACTATTAATATTTGGCATAATTATCTAATTATTTACATATTTTAAACATATTGTGCATTTTTAGCCTTCTTACTTTTTAGCCGCTTTTTAATATTTATGGAATTATTTTAATACAAGTCACGATGACGTGCACTTGTTATTTTTGGACACGTTGCAAACCGCACCACATGAAATGTACCTGCGATTTACAACATGTTTATTTTAATTAATGTTTTGAGTTAGAGTTGGGGACATGAGTTTCCGCACCCGAGTGTAGATTATATAGTCATGACTATAGTCATGACGAGTAAAAATGCCTATTTGAGGCGATACTCAATTATTCTCTAAGTTTTGGAATATTTATCTAAAAGATGTATTTTTGGCTTACGGGGTATGTATATAATCTATCTTGATATTTATGGGATTCTTTTGGAACAAGTCACGATGGCGTGCACTTGTTGTTATGGCATACGTCGCAAACCGCACTCATGATTACGATATGCCTATCTTATTACTAATCGAAATTATGGCCGGGTCACATGAAATACACACCCGAATTAGATTTACGCATCGCGACCACCCCACAAAAACCGTACCCCATGACCACGATAATCTATTATTAAGAAGGTGATTTAACCAACTCATTGCAAAGTAAAAGTTAGCATTTCCTTATTGCAAAGTAAAAGTTAGCATTTCCATTTCCCCTCCATATCTCCGTGAAAACTTTTCGGCTCTTGAATTCTCGTTTAACCAACAGGGAGAAAACGAACCTACGCTCTCACCAAAACGAGCCTTACGTTGTTCGTCTCAGCAATGCTTCAATTGCAATCTCCACTTCGGCCAAAATTACTTGATTTCTCTTTCTTTAAAAGCTGGCAGCGAGTAACGGCTAGTTGTTGCTATTGATGAGAACTCTCAAGCAAGGCAGTATTTGTATCACTGAATGTATTGTCACACAGAATGAAACAGAGACCATTTGTTCATGAACATTCGTAAGTCACGGCCTGCTTTCGTTAACTGATAACTCCGAGCCGACATACAAGAAGTCCAAACGGAAATTAACCAAAGGCGAAAATCAGGACAGGATTAGGACCGAGAGAACCTCGTCGTAGACCCTCAACGAACTCGAATCGGGAACCTCATCCTCGAACCAAAAAGGAGAACTCAACCTTTTTATAACTTTCAGAACATCAGAGATCTTTCAACCGGTTTACAAGAAGAAAACAACAATGAGGTTGAAAACGAACAGAGATCGTCAGCCGGAGACCACGACGGAAATCTCCAACCTCAAGCGACTCGAATGGTGATCATTGTTTACTGAAGACTGCATGTTTCAGAGCTTCTTTGTCGATAAAAATGGAGTTTCGAGATGACGTAAATGGCAGCTAAAGCTGAGAGATTTCATGGTCTATTGGAGCTGGGTTTCATGTTTTACAAGACAACGTTTTCATGGTTTTTCCATGGAGTTTCAAGGAGCTATTTTTTATGGTTAAATGTATGAAAAGTTACTTATTGATGAGGAGGAAAGAAGAGAAAATATGGTTGCTTAGTTTTCTAATATGTTTCTCTCAAGCTGTTGCGCAGCTTTTTGTTCTTCTTAGCTCTAGGGTTTTTTCTTTTGTGACGAAGATTAAAGGGTCTTTTATAGGAATATATGTTTTAGGGTTAGGTTAATAGGTATTGAGCTAAGGGGAATGGGCTTGAGAATTATGGACTTAGGTCTGAGTTGGGCTCTAAATCTACAAAATTGGGCTAATAAGTTGCTTCTAAAATACTTATAAGAAAAATATAAAATAACTCTTAATTGATTTTAATAAATTATTATATTAAAAATAAAACTAAGAATTAAAGTTGAAACTATTTTTTTGTTGTTGGTATTTTTCAAAGATTATATAAAAGTAAAAATCCTAGCAAAATAGTATAACTACAAAATGAAACCTTTTGTTTTATATAATTTTAGTTTTTGCGATAAAATAAAGTAAAATTATTCAAGCGTATTAATCTAAGGTTCGGATATGAACACATGTGATAATATTTAAAGTACATCTAAAGTTTTTCTAGTGGTATAGAGTATTTCAATTATTTTCAGATTTGAGACATTTATGTTTATAATTTTCTAAGTATTTATAAGTAAAAATTAAAAAAAAGTAAACCAAACTAACTGGTTCATCTTAAAGTTAAAAGCACAGCAGTATTCTCTTTGAATAATATTTTAACTTTTTAGTAAGAAAATTACTTTATTATTCATAAATACAGAATTATCTTGAAATGAGTTATGCGTGCATGTACTCATTTTATTTAGTGGGCTAAAAATCATGTCACACATACGTGTACATAATTACTAGCACTTATTTAATATTAAAATTATTTGGTCAAAATCGCGCGAACGCGTACCTTAATTTATAGTTAAAGGAATTGGGTCAATCCATAGGCACCTTCTTCCAACCGATTAATAGAAAGTATTAGTTACATATAAAACAAGTGAAAAACAAATATTGGTTTCTCCAAGTGAAAGACTCAAAAAAAATGTGGTCACTATATTATCTAGTTTGCTTTTTTTTCTTTTTTTGAGTGGCTTACTTTTCACTGTAGCAAAATTAAAGGAAAATCACGCCAAACCAGTCGTAAATGCTTTAACCAACAAAATGCACATCGTCTTATATCTTATTTTGACTAAACAAATACATGCAAAATACAGGAATAGAAGTAATAAGCTCAAAACTTTGAAATATTATTCAAAAATTACCTAAGAATTCTAGTGAGCACTGCTGCAAAGAGGAAGCGACAATGGGGAATGGTGGTTTCTTAAGTATCAACAGCAAAATAGGGCAAACGAACCAAAAAATTGGCCGGAACCTCAGTTGGAATCGACGGACTCAAATGAAAGATGACGGGCTAACCGTTTTCTGGTGAAGCTCGCCAGCGATAGAAGTATGAAAGAAGAATCAAGAGAGCGAGAGGGATTTGGAGCACCGGAATTCAAAAGCGCAAGGTCAACCACAAATAAACAGTCCATATCCCACAAACAAGGATCCAAACAGTAACTAACGGCAGCAGCGGTGTTGTTCGCCGGAGAAGATGAATAGCTTGAGCTTCTTAACGCTACTTCACGGCGTTAACACAGGAACGCCGGCGATGGAGGTTGAGGGAGGCAGTCTTTTCCGTTTTTGTGAAGATCTGTGCAGCCCCCTTTTTTTTCTTGTTGTTCCTTCCTCTTGTTCTTTTCTTTTAGATAGCAATCCAGTTTCTCCTCCGTCCCCTCGTTGTCTCATTCCTTTAAATAGAAGTCCAGTTCATATTTCCCCTCACATGCCAAAGAATTTAAAAAGCAAGATCAAGGATATGGGGGTTGGGACTTTGACGTGAGGAATGGGGAATGGGGTGAGACGTGTGAGTGAATTGGGGACGTGGGGGGGTTAGCAAAAGAAAATGGGATCATGGGTGTTCTTAGGGAGTTAGTTGTGGATAGGAAAAATCTTCTTTAATTTTTATTTTTTTAATATAGAAATCAATTAACAAGACTACTTAATAAAATATTAAAATAGTTATTTGTACTAATATCACTTATTTTTAAAAGAGATTACTCAAAACGTTACTACATATTCGAGTAATAACGTATTTATATATAAGATGAACCAACACTATAGTAAGAAAATTAATTAACTATTTTAGATTAGAGAAATATAAGAAAAAAGAAATTAAATATTTAAGCTAGAATTTAAATGACACTAAGAAAATTATTAAAGTCACTGGATTACTTATTAATATTCTAGTTAAAAATATATATATATATATATATAAACTTTCTTTTTATTTTAACCAGTAGAAATAAAACTTATACTCTAAGAAGGTAAATACATTTAGTAGTTTTTAATATATAAAAAAAAATTCAAATAAAACGTATTAAGAGTAAGATAAAAGTTTAAAATATCAAAATTAAACCTAAAAGAAATATTTACACTAAAATAGTATATAATTTGGGTGTGGGCAAAAATTAGTTGTTCACAAGCCTAACTACCCGGACATAACAATAATAGTCGCTAAGTACGGGCTCTCGTCTCTTCGTACGTACGTAGCTCCCACAAACATTAGCACATAGTCATTTAAATCACCTAGGGGACAATTCCCTCTTACAAGGTTAGAAAGGAGATTCCCCTCGCGTCGAACCTATTCCCCGGGTCAAGAATGCGCCGAAACTCTGAACTCGTCTCCAAGGACTCGAAACTAATCTAACGTTAAGGTAAATACATCAAATTATACTCAAAAGCATGGAATTCTCCTATTTACTTAATCATTTCATCCTACTTGAAGAAATCCCAAAATTCATCCCCGGACCTGCATGCTCGAATATCGGAATTTTTTTGAAGGAATCACTTACCCATAACCTAAGGATCGTTAATATGTGGTTTTCGGATGATTTCATGGATAATTAGCGAGTAATTCTCTAAATTTTCATAAAGCCCTATGTTACTACCCAAATCCTTGATTTTCACTAATTAGGTAGTTAATTTGACTAGGAATTCATGCATTAAACTAACATTAGGGTAGAATTCACTTACCTTTCAGTAGCTAGGTCGTGGGGCTCTTTTCCAAGCTCTCAAGGTCTCTAATGGTGGGAAGAAATGGAGAAAAATGAAGAATTCCCGTGTTTTAAACAACTCACTGCCTTCTATGATTCTGCACCTGCGGCTCAAGGACCGCACCTGCGAGTAAAGGCTCACACCTGCGGGTAAAGGCTCGCACCTGCGGAACTGGGAGAAGGGGCCTGGGCTCGCACCTGCGAAACTGGGTCCAAACCAGCGGCTCCGCACCTGCGGGAAAGGGCCTGCACCTGCAAGAAGAGGGCAACCCATCTGGAGGTTGCACCTGCGAGGCTGGGACCGCAGGAGTGATCCCGCACCTACAACTGGGCAACCACACCTGCGGTCACACCAGAACAGGTGCACCAGCAATTGCTTCAGCTGGGTTTTAGCCTCGTATGGTGCCCGAGAGGCACCTGGGCCAACCCGAGCCCCCGTCCAAGTATACCAACAAGTCTCAAATCATAATACGGACTCGCTCGAGCCTTCAGAACATTCAAAACAACGCTAAAACTCAAAATCACACCTCAAAACCCCTAAAGATCAAACTTAAGAACTTCAAGTTCGTGAATTTTCTAACAATGCGCCGAATCGACCTATACTGCTCGGAATGATACCAAATTTTGCAAGCAAGTCATGAATGACATAACAGAACTATTCCAGATCTCAGAATTCTGTTTGGATCTCGATAACACAAAAACACGTCCCCAAACCACAATATGAACTTAAGGAAACTCTTATTTCGCTATTTGGTGCCGAAACGCTCCCGGGTCATCCAAAACTCATTCCGAACATACGCCCAAGTCCGAAATTATCATACGAAGCTACCAAAATCGTCGAAACTCAATTCCAAGGTCGTTTACTCAAAATGTTGACCGAAGTCAAACTTGGACTTAAAGGCCAACCTTAAGGAACCAAGTGATCCTATATCACTCTAAACACTTCCGAATCCCGAACCACCCGTCTCTGCAAGTCATAAACCACAATAAGCCACTATGGAAGTTTCATTTGGGGGAGCGGGGTCCGATAACGCAAAACAACCGGTCGGGTCGTTACAAACATGATGTCTATATTCCCGCAAATAGTGAAAATCAATATGTAGTCGATAAACTCATTATTTGTTCAGTCTTAGTGAAGACTAGTTGAGTGAAACTACCAATTTGGAAATTTGCCACTTGCCTTTATTGAAAGTTTATATTGTTTAGCTCGTTTATGAAAGGAAGTTACTTCGAAGGTTGCGACTGTTCATGAAAAGTGCGTTTGCATGTTTTGTATAAACATGACCGTTCATGAACGAACATATTAATATGTTGGTCTATAATGAGGTGACCCAACAGATGAACATGACTAAAATCCATTGCAAGTTGGATTTGTTTCCTGAATGAAGGTATTATAATTTGCATATCATATAGAAGTATGAACAAATAACATGTGAATGCTTGAAAATGGCGGATGATTGCGAAATGTGTTAGATATTAAAAGGTTGTGGCCACAACTGATGCAAATCATTCCAGTTGTTGTTATAATATACTACTGCTACATTAATTATAGTCAATAATCTGATATGCAATTGAAAGTCGAAACGTATTAGTCTACGATATAATGAAGTTCGCATTGAACCTTCATGACAATGAAACGAGTCTTGAAATATTACTCAAAATTATGCTTTGCACTACAATAAGTATCCTCCGATAATAAAAGGGTATAGTGATGCAAATTAGATCACCGGTTCAACAGATTCTAAACAGTCGGTGGAGGAGAGATGTCTTGGAAATCGTCCAAACAAATGTGCATTGACCACTCTACAGTGGAGGCTGAGTTTATAGCCTTAGACAAAGCCGGTGAAGAAGCAGAATGGCTTCGGAATTTCTTGGAAGATATTCCATTTTGACCCAAACCTTTGGCACCTATATGTATAGATTATGATAGTCAAACGACAATAGGAAGGTCATGGAGAGTTATGTATAACAGAAAATCTCGTCACATTCGACGGAGACACAATACCATTAGACAAATACTCTCTAGTGGTGTTATCACGATTCACTATGTAAAGTTAAGAGATAACGTGTCGGATCCACTTACAAAAGGCCTATCTAGAGAGGCAGTTGAAATATCATCGAAGGGAATGGGGCTAAGGCCTAGGACAAGTCATCATGGCGGTTACTATACCTAGCAGACTAGAGATCCCAAGAGCTAGGTTCAAAGAGATCAAACAAAGTTATGAATGACGGTTCAACATTGTTAAATAACTCAACCCATTCTCGTGATGAAGACAATGTTCATAAATCAAGGTAAAGCATTAAGGCTTTTTGATGAGTCAATAAAGCTTAAAGCTTTTTAATGATTTGCTAAGTCTCGCAGGATATGACCAGATAGTGTGTCTATAGGATTACACGTCGTCGATACCCAATTTTTCCCAAAAATATTTTAAAGCTGCATATATACTTTCAAAATCATGAATTAATAGCAATTGGTATTTTTCCATAATTTTCCTATATTTTTATTAATTTACCCAGCATTTTATTTCCAATAAATAATTACAAATTGCATCACAAATGATTTCAAAATAATTTTCTTAATTTTATTTATCGTTTATGGTCCCATTAAGACTAAATTATTTCATAATTAGCCAAATTGGCACCTTTTGGCTATAATTGCAGTAACTTTGCAATTATAGCCCAATAATATAATTATGTACCATTTTTTACCAAAATTTAATCATTTTGTATTTTAATACTAAATAATCTTTTTAAAACTATTTTCTATGCATGAAATTCATTTTTATGATTATTAGTTATTTTATAAATTATTTTAATTAATTTAGATTGGGTATTTGTCAAATAGCTTATTCTATTTTTGATTCTAACCTACTGAAATCAGCCCAAAACACCTAATTATGCTAGCCCAACAGACCCAAGCCCAATTCCTAAATATACCCAACCCAATTCCGCCCAAATCGTGGTCGTTGATCATTTTTTATCAACGGTCCAGGTTAACTCTTACCTTAATTAACCTAAGAGACTACCCCCCTCCCCCCCAAACCCCTCATTTCCCTCACACTCACCCGCCATCACCCCTTCCCCTTCTCTCTTAAATCCTCTCAACCAAACCCTAGCTCTCAAGCACCATCACCGGCATAAACTCCACCCTGTGATGTTTCTATGCATTCTCCGGCCAGTCTTGGCCTTCTACGCTCCGTGGCTCTTCGATTTTATGAATCCTTGAAAGGGTTTCAAAGGATTCCGGCCGGTTCTGGTTTGAATCTGTGTTTACCGGCCTGTCTCAGGCCACTTTTCGTTTGTAAGTAATGATCTCGCCTTGTTTTTGTTACGAATCTATGGTTTCTAAATCTATGTTCTCATCTCTGCTATGTTTTCTAAAGAAACCCTAGTCTATTATCTTCAATCCTTTCCAGATCTATATAGATCTGAAGGGAATCAAGCACTATTACATGTTTTCTTTGAAAACTTCTGGTTTTAAATGATTGTTCCGATTTTCCCTAAACTAGGGTTCATCCCAAAATGGTTTTGCAAAGGTCTTTCTAACTTCTAAGTGTTTATCTATTTTCTTTCATCTTTGTGACTGATTTGTGCAAAGAAATACTTAAACCTGGTTGATTTTGTGCGATACTCTAATTTTTTCTAAACTCTGCTTCGATTCTGGATACTTTCTGTGTTAACAATCATATTACTTTGCTCTATTTTTTAACCTAAGCATGTTTTCTTTGTCAAATCCATTACTCTGTGGTTTTGCCCTAATTAATCTTTATTAGGGTTCGAATCTATATTCTTATGAGTTTTACTTAGTTCAATTTCTGTTTATAGAAGTTAAGTAGTTCTTTCCGGAAATCAGTATTATTTTAAAAGTTTTTGTTGATTGATTCACTTTGTTAGAGATTCAAGTGCGTAATTCTTGATTGTTTTCTTATTAATGACCTTAATTTTGTCCTTTGCTGATTCTTTACATGGCACGATTGGGGTTCTTTCCTTAATTAGGCCCTTGTATTACCGTTTGGTCAAGGAGTCTGTTCTGTACTCCCTTATTTGGTTTGAACTTCTTGCCTTAATTAACCCCTATTATTATCGTTTGGCTAATTTCCCTTAATTAAAGGAGTCTATTCTGAACTCCTTTACGTGATTGAATCCTGTGATTGCCCTAATTGATTGATTTCTGATCCCTTTACCTTATTTTGTTCTACTCTTAAACTCTTAAACTACTATATATACACTCTTATTTTGTACCTCTCAGACACACGTAATAGTCTACTACACACTAACACACGAGTTCAAACTCTATCTCTCACACTCAGATTTCTGCTCTCTTTCTGTGTTACTTACTATTATTTTGAGTTAGCTGGATGCAAGCCAAGGCTAACTATTGTGCTCTCATGTCTCTTTGCTTTTGTGTTTACTATCTTCTTTACTGGTATGTTCTGATTTCAATTCAAGTCCCAAACCAATATGCTTCTTCTACTGCTTCAGTTTATCATGTTTCTAATATGTTTCTATTTGTGGTTTTGTTGTTCAACCTGTAACTAATATGTCTACTTTACTGCTTTATCAACATGATTCTGAATATGTCCAACCCCCTTTGTAGTATACTCCAGTGTGACTTTTCCTTACTTATGTTTTTACTTATTTCCATCATGAACCCTTTCGTGCAAAGCAGTTAGCTATCCTAAGTTGTCTGATCCTGTGTTGGTTATGATATTCATGATATGTTGATTCCCTAAACCCCTCTAAGAATTTTGATGCTCCTGTAACTATGTGTGCACTACACGTGCTCTATGTGTCCCCAATCCTCATCACCCCTGTGTGTAGATTTGTTCTTCCTGTTTTGGTTCTATTTGGTTTTGGCTCTATGTTTGATCTGCTGATGTTTAAGTATATAACTCTCTCTTTTCAAAAGTTGTTTTACTAAAGGACTCCCTCTTTATTTCACAAAATTGTTTCAAGAAAGTCTCTTTTAACACTGTTTTCTTACTAAAACCTTTTCAAAACTATATCAAGCACTCTCACTCTATTCTTAGGTCCTTAAGTTTTTCCCCTCTAAGGTGTGACTTCTTAGGGATCCCTATGAGATCCCTCTGAACTCTGATGCATTAGAGTTGGCTCTTCGACACTGCACTTACCTATTTATGGTTGTGAAATCTGGGTGTGAGCACTGCCCGAGATCCCTTGAGGTCCTTGGGGAACTCTGACACACCCGGATATGAGAAAGGTTATGAAATATTTGGGCATTTGAGGTTTTGAGAATCTGGGCCTATTTTCAGGCTCCCTATAGTGTAACTTCTTATTTTTCTTTATCCACTTATGTAATTCACTCACATTGGTTTGTAATAATTAATGTAAATGATTATTGGGGATTGATAGTGAAAAGGGTAGGGTAGTTATATATGTTATCAATATCAATGGGTAGAAATCATGCCTTAGGTTTACATTTCCTATATGTGCATTAGAATCCATGTTTAGGACCAATACATGCAAAGCATATCATATATTCGATATCATGCTCTTAAGTTTCATGTATATTGTTTCAACATCTCATTTGACAATATTTTTATCACTTAGAAATCCTGTTTCTAGGCTAAATAACAACATTAACATAAAAAATATTGCTACTGCATATTCTGAAATCATGTTGTAACTTTCTGTGCATCTAGAAATCATGCTTTTTTTTTTTTAGGAATTTTGCATATAAATGATTTTTCATCTTATAATGTTCATACTAGATACCCTGTTTTAGGATCTCACTAAGTCACACCTAGCTAAGCTACTGATGCATCAAAAAGGACATAAGAGAGTCTCACATATGATTATCCTCTATTAGTAAAACTGGTGATAACCCATGTGTCTTTGCAACACTTAGAACAACATGTTTTAGATAAAACAACTTTCCAAAATGTTTTAATAATTCTGGTAACTATTGTACATTCCCCCACGCCTAGGCAAGTGTCACGCCCCGAAATCCCACATTTGGGCCGTGATGGCGTTTAACGTTGAACCCACTAGACAAGCCAATGTGTACAGTTAAACTAACATGATAATACTGAAATAACCGGATAAGATAAAAATAGTTCACAACTTAACAGCGGAAATAGACAAAGTTTCAAATCTAAGTAAATACAACATAATACAACGTCGCAATAATTTCCCAAAACCTGGAGTCACAAACTCACGAACTGTCTATAGGAGTGCTAAATACAAAGTCTGAAAGGAAATACATGACTGTCTCTGAGAACTAGAGGAAGAACAAGACAAAAATAAAGAAATAGGGATAAGAGAGACGCCAAGGCCCACAAACGCCATCGGGTATACCTTGAAGCCTCTACGATGAACTGAAGGAGACTCCCTCAACGCTGTCCACCGGGTCCGAGTGCGGGATCTGCACAATAATAAGATGTGCAGTGTAGCATCAGTATAACCGACCCCATGTACTGAGTAAGTGCCGAGCCTAACCTCGGCGAAGTAGTGACGAGGATAGGACACGACAACGAAATGTACCTGTGCAGTTCAATAGTATAGTAGAAACTAAACAAGAATACATTACGAGGAAGAACATGCTGGGGGTAAGAGGTAGCAAATACTAAAATGACAGAAATTAAAACAACAGTCTAAAATATCCGAAAATAATAACGGGTATTGACAACACAAATTAAAACAGTGAAAAGAAACGACACGACATGTCCCCTCGTGCATAATAATATAAAATATGGCACGGAATGTCCCTTCGTTCATAAACAATATAAAATAGGCACGGAATGTCCCTCCATGCATAAACAACATAAACATGGCACGGAAATGTCCCCTCGTGCATAAAACATCACAATCACGGCACGGAATGTCCCCTCGTGCATAAAACATCACAATCACGACACGGAATGTCCCCTCGTGCATAAAACATCACAATCACGGCACAGAATGTCCCCTTGTGCATAAAACATCACAATCACGGCACAGAATGTCCCCTCGTGCATAAAACATCCCAATCACGGCACATAATGTCCCCTCGTGCATAACAATAAAAAATACGGCACGACATCACCCTTCGTGCTTTTACTCTCTTCCTCGCTATGCAAATTATGACGTAATCAATGTGAATCATGGCACGACATCACCCTTCGTGCTTTTACACTCTTCCTCACCAAAACAATGACAATATCAATGGCAAGGAATACAACATAGTGGAAATACAATTCAACACCCGGCAAGGGGAAAATATCAGTAAATATCGTAACGATTACCCGTCAAGGGTCTCACCTATAACCAATCATTTCAAATACATCCTTTACAATTGGGTTCTCAATCGAACCAATACATCATGAGTTCATCAACCAGGCTTTTCAACATTAATCAACTTTCAAGTAGAGACAATTGCATATTATAACGAACATGGAAGTAATACTAAGGTTTTTATCGAAAATAGACTCACGGGCATGCTTGACACACAATGCATAGGCACTCGTCACCTCACCTATGCATTGAAAATGATAAACACTTAACACATAGCATACAATACCTATTCCCTCACCAAAGTTAGGCAAGACACTTACCTCGGGTCCAAAAATAGCAATCAAGCCTCTAACACCGCCTTTTCTTTTGAATTCAACTCCGGAACAACAATATCTAGACATAATTAACTTAAGTATATCAATAATGCCTCAAAAAAAATCGATCCCATAGCCTAATTATCCATTTCTTAGCATTCTTCCAAAAATACAAAAATTCTACCCCGGGCCTGCTCGCTCGGATTCCAATAATTCTCGAAGGGGACACTCACCCAAAGCCTAAGGATCATTAATATACGATTCTTACTTGATTTCAATGCCAATTCACAGAAAATTCTCAAATGGTTACAAGTTCTAGGTTATTACCCAAGTTCTTGATTTTAACACTAATTTATGTAGTTAATTAAGCTAGAATCCATGCATGAAGCTAATTTTTGAGTAGCGTTCACTTATCTTAGAAGACCAGGTCGTTAGCCCTTAAAAATGGAGGAAAATCTCCCAAGGAAGAAGAAAGAAATGAGAAAAATGGGTTTGAAACCCGTATATAAAACACACTGCCTGCACAGTGATTCCGCACCTGCGGCTCGGGGACAGCATGAGCGGTCTTGCACCTGCGAAAACGGGCTGGGCAGCATGGGCCAGGGCCTGCGTGGAGACTACACCTGCGGCTCCGCTCCTGCAGAATATTTTCCGCACCCGCGATAATTGGCCAGGCCCCTGCGACTGGGCAACCGCACTTGCGGTCACACCAGAACAGGTGCACCAGCAGCTATGTTTGCTGGTTTTTAGCCCCGTTAGGTGCCCGGAAGGCACCTAGGCCCACCCGAGCCCTAGCCAAAATATACCAACGAGTCCCAAATCATAACACAAACTCGCTCGAGCCTTCGGAACACCCAAATAACGCTAAAACTCAAAATCACACCCCCAAACCCCAAGAACCAAACTTAGGAACTTTAAGTTTTCTAGACTTCGCTAACAACGTGCCGAACTGACCTATACAACTCGGACTGAACCAAATATACACACGACTTCCAAAATCATCCTACGAACTTATTCGACTAATTAAACCACTAAAATAACATCAAAACAAGGAATTAAACCTCAAAACTCATAGAATTTTCTTAAAACTTCATAAAGCTCAAACATTCCAATTTCGATCCGAACCACGTCATTTCAAGTCCGTTTTACACCAAATTTCACAGATAACTCGCATAACATGTATTAAACCTGTTCCGGGCTCCGGAATCATAATACGGGCCCGGTAACGTAGATTTCACCTCAAAGTTCATTTTCAAAAGTCTTTCTTATTTTCAGAAAATTATTTTCTTTAAAAATTCATTTCTCGGGCTTGGGACTTCTGAATTCGATTCCGGGTATACACCCAGGTCCCATATTTTCCTACGGACCCTCCGGGACCGTCAAATCACGGGTCCGGGTCCGTTTACCAAAAATGTTGACCAAAGTCAACTTTATTCCATTAATTATCATAAATTCAACAGTTCAACACATTTCCACATAAAGACTTCCCGGCTACGCGCTCGCGATGTGCACGCACAATGAGGTGAGATTAACGGAGACTTTCGGGGCATCAGAACACAGTTTCTGCTAAATTACACAAGATGACTTTTTGGATCATCACAATCTCCACCTCTAAAACAACTGTTCGTCCTCGAACGGACATAGAAAAGTACCTAAATCGGGGAAAAGGTGGGGATAATTGCTCCGCATATCAGGCTCGGACTCCCAAGTAGCTGCCTTAACAGGCTGACCTCTTCACTGCACACGAACCGAAGGATAACTCTTCGATCTCAACTATTGCACCTACCGATCTAATATGGCTACTAGCTCATCCTCATAAGACAGGTCCTTGTCCAAATGGACACCACTGAAGTCAAGTACATGAGATGGGTCTGCAATATACCTCCGGAGCATAGACACGTGAAATACTGGGTGCACGGCTGACAAACTAGGTGGCAACGCAAGTCCGTAGGCCACCTCTCCTACCTTGTCCAGAATCTCAAATGGACCAATGTACCTAGGACTCAACTTGCCCTTATTTTCGAATCTCATCACGCCCTTCATGGGCGACACGCGAAGAAATACCCGGTCGCCTATTATAAATGCCAAATCTCGAGCTCTGCGATCCGCGTAACTCTTCTGCCTGGACTGAGCTGTACAAGGTCTATCCTGAATGATCTTGACCTTGTCCAAGGCACCTGGACTAACTCAGAACCCAACAATCTAGCCTCTCCCGGCTCGAACCATCCGACTGGAGACCGACACCGTCTACCATACAACGCCTCATAAGGAGCCATCTGAATGCTCGACTGATAGTTGTTGTTGTAGGAAAACTCATCAAAAGTCAAGAACTGGTCCCATGAACCACCAAAGTCAATAACACAAGCTCGCAACATCTCTTCCAAAATCTGAATAGTACGCTCGGACTGCCCGTCCGTCTGAGGGTGAAATGCAGTGCTAAAATCGATCTGGTGCCCAACTCTCGCTGAAATACTCTCCAGAAATGGGAGGTAAACTGAGTACCTCGGTCTGATATAATGGATATGGGCACACCATGCAGTCTAACAATCTCTCTCACATAGATCCTTGCCAACTTCTCTACTTAATACGAAACTGATACTAGAATGAAGTGTGCTGACTTGGTCAGCCTTTCCACAATGGCCCATACTGCATCAAACATCCTCCGAGTCCGTGGGAGTCCAACTACAAAGTCCATGGTGATACGCTCCCACTTCCACTTGGGAAGATGAATCTGCTGTATCAAACCACCGGGTCTCTGGTGCTCGTACTTAACCTGCTGACAATTCAAGCACCGAGCTACATAAGCTACAATATCCTTCTTCATTCTACGTCACCAATAATGCTGCCGCAAGTCCTGGTACATCTTTGCGGCGCCCGGATGAATGGAATAACGGGAACTGTGGGCCTCCTGTAGTATCAATTCACGAATACCGTCCACATCAGGTACACAAATCCGTCCTTGCATCCTTAAGACTCCCTCAACATCAACCGTAACCTGCTTGGCAGTTCCGTGCCTGACTGTATCTCTAAGAACACATAAATGGCGATCATTATACTGCATGGCCTGAATATGGTCATACAAAGAAGAACGGGCTACGGGTTGGGCCAGAACACTGCCAGTCTCAAAAACCTCCAATCTAACAAATCGGTTGGCTAACGCCTGAACATCCGAATCAAGAGGTCTCTCTCCGACTGATAAATAGGCAAGACTACCCATACTAGCTGACTTCTGGCTCAAAGCATCGGCCACTATATTGGCCTTACCCGGATGATAAAGAATGGTAATATCATAATCCTTCAGCAACTCTAGCCATCTCCTTTGTCTCATGTTCAACTCCTTCTGTTTAAACAAATATTGTAAGCTCTTATGATCCGTGAACACCTCACATAGAACACCATACAAGTAATGCCTCCAAATCTTCAATGCATGCACAATAGCGGCTAACTCCAAGTCATGAACTGGATAGATCTTCTCATGAACCTTCAACTGACGAGAAGCATAGGCTATAACCTTGCCATCCTGCATCAACACTGCACCAAGCCCAACCCGTGAAGCATCAAAATACACGTTATACGATCTCGAACCTGTGGGCAAAACCAACACTAGTGCCGTGGTCAAGGCTGTCTTGAGCTTTTGAAAGCTCGCCTCGCACTCATCAGACCACCTGAACCGGGAACTCTTCTGAGTCAATCTGGTCATCGGGGATGCAATGGATGAAAGGCCCTCCACAAACCGGCGATAATAACCTGCTAAGCCCAAGAAACTCCGGATCTCTGTAGCTGAGGTGGGTCTAGGCCAATCTCTGACTACTGAAATCTTCTTGGGATCCACCTAAACACCCTCTGATGATACTACATGGCCTAGAAATGCAACCGAACTCAACCAAAACTCACACTTGGAGAATTTGGCATACAACTGACTATCCCTCAGAGTTTGGAGGACGACTCTAAGGTGCTTCTCATGCTCCTCTCGGCTGCGAGAGTATATCAATATATCATCAATGAAAACAATCACAAATGAGTCCAAATAAGGCCTGGACACTCGGTGCATCAACTCCATAAAAGCAGCGGGGGCATTCGTCAGTCCAAATGACATCACCAAGAAATCATAATGCCCATAACGAGTGCGAAAAACTATCTTAGGGACATCAGAAGCCCTATCCTCAGCTGACGGTAACCAGATCTCAAGTCAATCTTGGAAAACCCTGAAGCACCCTGAAGCTGGTCGAATAATCATCTATCCTCGGCAAAGGATACTTGTTCTTAATAGTAACCTTATTCAACTACCGGTAGTCAATACACATCCTCATCGAGCCATCCTTCTTCTTGACAAACAATACTGGAGCACCCCAAGGAGAGACACTAGGCCTAATGAAGACTTTATCCAACAAATCCTGCAATTGATCTTTCAACTCCTTCAACTCTGGCGGGGCCATACGATACGGCGGAGTAGAAATAGGTGGGTGCCCTGAGCTAACTCAATACAAAAATCAATATCCCTGTCAGCAGGGAAAGTCTCTGGAAACTCACGAACCACGGACAACGACTCCAAGGAAGGAACCTCGGCGCTAGAATCACGAACATAGGACAGATATGCCAAACAACCCTTCCCGACCATGCGCCGAGCCTTCATATAAGAAATAACTCTACCCGAAGAATGACTAGGAGTTCCCTTCCACTCCAAACGAGGCACCCCTGGCAAAGCCAAGGTCACTCTCTTGGCATGACAGTCCAGGATAGCATAATAGGGGGATAGCCAATCCATCCCCAATATAACATCGAAGTCAACCATATCCAGAAGGAAAAGATCAACCTGAGTCTCCAGACCACCCGTGACTACTAAGCAAGCACGGTAGACTCGATCTATCACTATAGAATCACCCACCGGTGTAGAAACATGCACAACAATACTCAAGGAATCATAGGGCATACTAAAATAAGGGGGGAAATATGAAGACACAAACTCGGATCAAATAACACCGAAGCCTCTCGGCTGCAAACTGAAACTGTACCTGTAATAACTGCATGAGAAGCCTCGGCATCAGGCGTGGCATGAAAAGCATAGCACCGGGGCTGAGCCCCTCTAATCTGATCATCTCTGGGTCGACCTACTGCGGCCAGACCTCTACCTCTCGTGGCATGTCCTCCACCCCTATGCGTGTGACCTCTACCTCTGGAACCCCGACCGCCACCCCTAGCTAACTGAGGGGGTGGAGGTGCAACTGATGTGGGAACCCTGATACTGCGACCCACCCGGACCTCGGGGGAAAAACCTGGAAATATTCCCCAATCCACCGCAAGAATAACACGACCTTAGCTGATATGGCTGGGGACTCTGGAACTGTCCCTGACGACCCTGATAACCACCCTGGAAACTCTGAAGCGGTGGTGTACTGATAGGTGCTGGTTGTGCACTGTGAGCTACCTGAAGTGCCAACTAATAGGGTCAGGGAGGATGACCTCTGCCTGAAGAATCCCTGCCCCCAGATGAGGCTCAAATGAAACGACCGGAATGATGGGACCTATTTTCAGCCCCCTGACCACCACCATGTGAAATAATCATCTCAATCCTCCTGGTCACATTGGCCGCATTCTGGAACGAAATATCAGTACCTGACTCTCTAGCCATCTGAAGTCTGATAGGCTGGGTCAATCCCTCAATAAATCTCCGAACCCTATCCCGGTCAGTGGGGAGTATAATAAGAGCATGTCGAGCTAGAGTGATGAACCTGGTATCGTACTGAGTGACTATCATAGATCCCTGCTGGAGACGCTCAAACTGCCTCCGAAGGTCCTCTCTCTGAGTAATGGGAAGGAACTTCCCCAAAAATACCTCTGAGAACTGAGTCCAAGTCAAAGGTGCAAACCCAGCTGGTCTCGCTAGGAAATAGTCTCTCCACCAACTCTTGGCTACGCCAGATAACTGAAAAGTAGCGAAGTCAACTCCGTTCGACTCCACTGTGCCCATGTTCCGAAGAACCTCATGGCAGCTGTCCAAATAATCCTGGGGATCCTCTGATGGTGAACCAGTAAAAGTAGTAGTGAATAACTTAGTGAACCTGTCCAGTCTCCACAAAGCATCCACTGACATAGCTGCTCCCTCTACTACTGGAGCTGCAATACCCGGCTGAGCCACTCTGTCTGGCTGAGGTGCTGGAGTCTGAAATTGTGGAGCTAGCTGCTCTAGCGTGCGAGTGGCAGGAGTCTGGGTACCTCCCCCAACCTGAGAGACGGCTGGTGCAGTAGGAAGAAGACCCGCCTGTGCTACACTCTCCAAGAGTTCGACTAGACGGACAAGAGCGTCCTGAAGCAATGGGGTAGCTATGAACCCCTCTGGGACCTGAGGTTGTCCAACTGGGACTGCCGGAACTGGGACCTCCTCTTCAGACTCGAACTGAGGGTCCTCCATTGGGGCTGCTGCTCTAGGCTGAGCCTGGACTCGGCCTCTAGCACGGATTCGTCCTCGACCCCTCGTAGGAGTTGTAGCAGGAGTGTCGGGCTGCTGAGCGGAACCAAGGGAAGCACGCGTCCTCGCCATCTACGAGAGAATAAAATAGAAACTCAATCAGTACTCAGAATTCATATCGCACGACATAGGTGAAAAGAAATGTGGAGTCATCCTAACTGTGTAGCCTCTGGGGGATAAATACAAATGTCTTCGCACCGATCTCTCAGACTCTACCAAGTTTGTCCATGAGTTGCAAGACCTAAGCAACCTAGAGCTTTGATACCAACTTGTCACGCCTCGAAATCCCACCTTTGGGCCGTGATGGCATATAATATTGAACCCGCTAGACAAGACAACGTGTACAGTTAAACAAACATGATAATACCGAAATAACAGGATAAGCTAAAAGCAGTTCACAACTTAACAACGGAAATAGATAAAGTTTCAAAGTTAAGTAAAGACAACATAATACAGCGTCGCAATAATTTCCCAAAACCTGGAGTCAAAAACTCACGCACTGTCTATAGGAGTGCTAAATACAAAGTCTGAAAGGAAATACATGACTGTCTCTGAGAACTAGAGGAAGAACAAGACAGAAATGAATAACTAGGGATAGGAGAGACGCCGAGGCCCACAAACANTCACGAATTGTCTATAGGAGTGCTAAATACAAAGTCTGAAAAAAATACATGACTATCTCTGAGAACTAGAGGAAGAACAAGACATAAATGAAGAACTAGGGATAGGAGAGACGCTAAGGCCCACGAACGCCAGCGGGTACACCTTGAAGCCTCTATGGTGAACTGAAGGAGACTCCCTCAACGCTGTCCACCGGGTCCGAGTGCAGGATCTGCACAATAATAAGATGTGCAGTGTAGCATCAGTACAACCGACCCCATGTACTGAGTAAGTGCCGAGCCTAATCTCGGCGAAGTAGTGACGAGGCTAGGACACGATAACAAAATGTACCTGTGCAGTTCAATAGTATAGTAGAAACTAAACAAGAATACAATTACGGGGAAGAACATGATGGGGGTAAGAGGTAGCAAATATTGAAATGACGAAAACGAAAACAACAGTCTAAAATATTCGAAAATAATAATGGGTATTGACAACACAAATTAAAATAGTGAAAAGAAACGGCACGACATGTCCCCTCGTGCATAATAATATAAAGTATGGCACGGAATATCCCTTCGTGCATAAAAAATATAAAATAGGCACAGAATGTCCCCTCGTGCATAAAACATCACAATCACGGCACGAAAATGTCCCCTCGTGCATAAAACATCACAATCACGGCACGGAATGTCCCCTCGTGCATAACAATATAAAATACGGCACGACATCAACCTTCGTGCTTTTACTCTCTTCCTTGCTATGCAAATTATGACGTAATCAATGTGAATCATGGCACGACATCACCCTTCGTTCTTTTACACTCTTCATGCGCCTGCAGAGTGGAGACCGCACCTGCGGCTCTGCTCCCGCGGAATATTTTCCGTGCCCACGATAATTGGCTAGGCCATTGGGTAATCGCACCTGCGATGCTGGGGACTGCAGGAGCGGTCCCGCACCTACGACTGGGCAACCGCACATGCGGTCACACCAGAACAGGTGCACCAGCAGCTATGTTTGCTGGTTCTTAGCCCCGTTAGGTGCCCGGAAGGCACCTGGGCCCACCCGAGCACAAGTCCAAATATACCAATGAGTCCCAAATCATAACACGAACTCGCTCGAGCCTTCGGAACACCCAAACAATGCTAAAACTCAAAATCACACCCCCAAACTCCCAGAACCAAACTTAGTAACTTTAAGTTTTCTAGACTTCGCTAACAACGTGCCGAACTGACCTATAGAACTCCAAATGACACCAAATATACACACGACTTCCAAAATCATCCTACGAGCTTATTCGACTAATTAAACCACTAAAATAACATCAAAACAAGGAATTAAACCTCAAAACTCATAGAATTTTCTTAAAACTTCATAAAGCTCAAACATTCCAATTTCGATTCGAACCACGTCATCTCAAGTCCGTTTTACACCAAATTTCACAGATAAGTCGCATAACATATATTAAACCTGTTCTGGGATCCGGAACCATAATACGGGCCTGGTAACGCAGATTTCACCTCAAAGTTCATTTTCAAAAGTCCTTCTTATTTTCAGATAATAATTTTCTTTAAAAATTCATTTCTCGGCCTTGGGACCTCGGAATTCGATTCCGGGCATACACCGAGGTCCCATATTTTCCTACAGACCCTACGGTACTGTCAAATTAGGGGTCCGGGTCCGTTTACCAAAAATATTGACCAAAGTCAACTTTATTCCATTAATTATCATAAATTCAACACTTCAACACATTTCCACATAAAGACTTCCCGGCTACGCACTCGGGATGTGCACGCACAACAAGGTGAGATTAACGGAGGCTTCCAGGGCCTCGAAACACAGTTTCTGCTAATTTACACAAGATGACCTTTTGGGTCATCACAACAAGCCTTAAGTAACCAACTTGTATAAAATTGGAAAACTGTCATTTTTGTATTTATTGCTTAATGTTTAATAGGCTTAAAATTAGTAGGCAAACTGATTAGGACCCCGACTTCTGGGTTTATAAAATAAATCTGCATATCTCTTGTATTCCGATACTCACCTAGACATCATATTTTGGATCCTGCTTAATAATACTGCCGTTATTTGTGTTTGAAACGTGTTGGTTTACATGCAATATCTGTGGAGGTAAATCTGAGCCTCTTAAATTGCTTCTTTCTGTTTTATCTGTTAAAGTCTTATCTGTTCTTGCCTGTCGCCTAGTATTTTCTCCTTTAAACCTTAGGGGTCTCTTTCAAACTGCCTTTAAGTAGGGGTCACAATCTCCTCCAGGACCATTAAGGAAGTACGGGTAACAGCATGCATAAAGATCATTAAAAAACTTGCTTAATAATCGCTAAAGGGTGGGAAATGGTAGACATGGATATGACAGCCAGTACGCTAAAACGTGTAGCCCCTCATTGAGGAGTGATTACCGGGCATTGCACTGATGTGATCCTACAGGATAAAAAACCTAGGACCCCCAATCCCTTACATCTGTGTGTTTAGATCATAACTCTTTCAAGACCTTATATGTGTGCCTAGACTCTAAACCTTTTAATTTTTAGCACATATGTGTGCTTAGACTGCGAATCTTCTCAAAAAACATTTATTTACCTATGTGCTTTTGTTGCTTATGTGCTACTTGTTTTAAAATTCACATAGTTTTTTTTGCCAGGAACCACAATTGTGGACTTCGAGGGGTGCCTAACACCTTCCCCTTGAAGTAATTTCAAGCCCTTACCCTATCTCTGGTTATCAAATCTGTGTTTGTAAATGACCCTTAGTAGGTGCCCTAACGCACCTTAATTCGTTAGGTGGCGACTCTTCAATTCCTTACCCCTTTCTCAAAAGGAAACGAGTTGTCCAATATGTGATGACCCAAAAGGTCATCCCGTATAGTTTTAGTTATTTCTGTGTTCCGAAGTCGTGAAAACCTCCTTCTATCTCACCTCAATTTGCGTGCGCAACCTGGGCGTGTAGTCGGGAAGCCTTTATATGAAAAACTGAAAAAAATGATAATTTTATATTAGAAATTTGAATAAAGTTGACTTCGGTCAATGTTTTTGGTAAACGGACTCGGAACCGTGATTTGACGATCCTGGAGGATCCGTAGGAAAATATGGGACTTGGGCGTATGCCCGAAAACGAATTCCGTGGTCCCAAGTCCGAGAAATGAATTTTTAAAAGAAATTGTTTTCTGAAAATAAAAGAGGTTTTTGAAAATAAAATTATATGTGAAACCTGTGGTATCGGGCCCGTATTATGGTTCCTGAGCTCGGTACAGGTTCGACATAATATTTGTGTCATATCTGTGAAGTTTGGTAAGAAACGAACTTGATTAGATGTGATTCGGACCATAAATGCAAAATTTAATGTTTAAAGAAGTTTTGAGGAATTTCATTGATTTTTGGTTTAATTCATCGTTTTAGTGTTGTTTTATGTGGTTTGAAACCTCAAGTGAGTCCGTGTTAGGTTATAGGACTTGTTCGTGCATTTAGATGGGGTCCCGGGGCCTCGGGTGAGAGACGGATGGGGTTCGGGTCAATTTTCCCTATTTTTTAACTGCTGATTGTTGTCTTCTGGTTTCCTTCTATGCGATCACATAGAGGTAATCGCGATCGCATAGAATTGTTTGGGCCCGTCCAGTTTTCCTTCATTGCGATCGCACAGGTACGCTCGCGATCGCGAAAGTGTATGTTTCCCTTCTTCGCGTTCGCAATCACACTGCCGCAAACGCATAGTGCAAGTGGGTCAGCATCAAATTTCCTTTTTTGCGATCGCAGTGTTCTACTCACGATCGTATAAAACGTTTCTTTGGCCAGTGATATTTTTTCTCTACGCGATCGCATCTCGTTTTCCGCGATCGCGCTAAACAAAACACCTGGGCAGAATATAAGTTTTCCAAAATCGGGGTTTCACCATTTTTAACATATTTTGACTTCTAGAGCTCGAGTTTTGGCGATTCTTTGAGGGGTTTTCACACAAATCTAATGGGTAAGTGTTCTTCTACTATAATTAATTATATTTCATAAATTAGTTCTTGTTTTTATCATTTAAGTTGTGTTTTGGTTTGAGGGAATTGTGGGTTTTGAAAGAAAACTTCTAAAATGTAAAATCACGATTTGAAAGACAAAATGCTATCGGAATTGGATAAATTTAGTATGGGTGAACTCGTATCGGAATGGGTAAATAGAATTTGTAAAATTTGTCGGATTCCGAGGTGCGGGCCCGGGGTCGACTTTTGGGTCGATTTTTATAATTTTGTAAAGATTGAAACTTTATTATTCAGAATAGTTCCTTATATGTTTTATATGTATTTTAAAGTTGTTTTAGTTGATTGTGAGCCGTCCGAAGGTCTTTCCGCCCGAGAAGTCTATTTTTGAGTACCAGGTTGTCGTCTTTGAGGTAAGTATCTTGCCTAACCTTATGTGGGGGAACTATCCCTTAGGATTGAGTCTTCCTTGTTGATTGTAGTCCAAGTATGCGAGATGAAGAGTGTGTACTCGGACTTATTTGCAATTAGATTGGCCTTTTAGGATTCGTAGGTTCTTATATTACCTGTGTATGAGTTGTAATTGTTACATTTGAATCCTTGGTTGTTAATTCCATCCCTTCCTGTTTAAATTAGAATTATTTATTTTTGGATTCCTTCGTTGGCTATTTAACCTTACTTGACTTAACTAAATATTCTACTTCTCTCATCATCATGCTATATTTTCTCCCTAGCTTGCCTAATTGACTATAATTAGTGTCATCTAGCCTTATAGTTGACTAGTCGTAGTTGGAACATCTATTCGTTTGAGTCAAGCATGCCTATGAGTCTTACATTGGGATTTATATGACTATTCCCTTAAGTGCTACTTAGGTCTAAATGTTAGACATTTATGTCATTGGTATTTCCTTGATGTTGCCTAATACTGGGCCTCTGTTGAAGTTGAGTTTATTCCGTGAAGTTAACTGTTTAGGTGAGATTGGTTATAGTTTTTTTCCTTGTCGGGATTGTGTGGTTTCTCTTATTATTCTATTATTGATGATGTTGTTTTCCTTGTTGACTCCCTTTCCGGGAGGTTATGGTTTCTATTACTGTTTATGCTGTTAATGATATTGTTTGTATTGTTGACTCCCTTGCCGGGATGTTGTGATTTATGGTTCATATTGATGTTCCTTGCCAAGTTGTTGTTCTTGATATTGTTTGGGTGAGGAAGAGTGTAAAGCACGAAGGGTGATGCCGTGTATTTATTTATTGCATCGTAAGGATGAGAGTGTAAAAGCACGAAGGGTGATGTCGTGCCATGATATGATATTTAAAAGCACGAAGGATAATGTCGTGCCGTTTTATTTATTTATTGCATTATGAGGATGAGAGTAAAAGCATGAAGGGTGATGTCGTGCACTTGTTTTGGTGAGGATGAGAGTAAAGCACAAAGGGTGATATCCTGCACTTGTTTTGGTGAGGATGAGAGTAAATCACGAAGGGTGATGCCGTGCACTTGTTTTGGTGAGGATGAGAGTAAAAGCACGAAGGGTGATGCCGTGCACTTATCTTTACATTTTATTCCATTGTTCTAAATTTGGATATTCCTACTGATCTCTTACTGCAGTTATTGGCATGATTTGATATTCCTCCTGTACTGCATGGCAAGTTTTGAGTTACGAATTGAGTTCCGGTAGATAAATCTTGAGGAGATTTTTTATCAAGGTATTTTATTGAAAGGTGTTATTGAAAAAGCAATGGTTTCGAAATGATTATATTTGNTGCCTATGAGTCTTACATTGGGATTTATATGACTATTCCCTTAAGTGCTACTTAGGTCTAAATGTTAGACATTTATGTCATTGGTATTTCCTTGATGTTGCCTAATACTGGGCCTCTGTTGAAGTTGAGTTTATTCCGTGAAGTTAACTGTTTAGGTGAGATTGGTTATAGTTTTTTTCCTTGTCGGGATTGTGTGGTTTCTCTTATTATTCTATTATTGATGATGTTGTTTTCCTTGTTGACTCCCTTTCCGGGAGGTTATGGTTTCTATTACTGTTTATGCTGTTAATGATATTGTTTGTATTGTTGACTCCCTTGCCGGGATGTTGTGATTTATGGTTCATATTGATGTTCCTTGCCAAGTTGTTGTTCTTGATATTGTTTGGGTGAGGAAGAGTGTAAAGCACGAAGGGTGATGCCGTGTATTTATTTGTTGCATTGTGAGGAAGAGTGTAAAGCACGAAGGGTGATGTCATGTATTTATTTGTTGCATTGTGAGGAAGAGTGTAAAGCACGAAGGGTGATGCCGTGTATTTATTTATTGCATCGTAAGGATGAGAGTGTAAAAGCACGAAGGGTGATGTCGTGCCATGATATGATATTTAAAAGCACGAAGGATAATGTCGTGCCGTTTTATTTATTTATTGCATTATGAGGATGAGAGTAAAAGCATGAAGGGTGATGTCGTGCACTTGTTTTGGTGAGGATGAGAGTAAAGCACAAAGGGTGATATCCTGCACTTGTTTTGGTGAGGATGAGAGTAAATCACGAAGGGTGATGCCGTGCACTTGTTTTGGTGAGGATGAGAGTAAAAGCACGAAGGGTGATGCCGTGCACTTATCTTTACATTTTATTCCATTGTTCTAAATTTGGATATTCCTACTGATCTCTTACTGCAGTTATTGGCATGATTTGATATTCCTCCTGTACTGCATGGCAAGTTTTGAGTTACGAATTGAGTTCCGGTAGATAAATCTTGAGGAGATTTTTTATCAAGGTATTTTATTGAAAGGTGTTATTGAAAAAGCAATGGTTTCGAAATGATTATATTTGATGGCTTTTACATCGAAGGTATATTTGAAAAGCACTAGTCTTGCCTAAAATGATATTTGGAAGTCATTTATTGGGAAAACATCTTTGGGAAGTTTCGTATTTTGAAAGAAACTATGTTTTACGTAATTCTCTCTATTAAATATACTTATATCTACTTTTGGAGAAGGTATGTTTTCAAAGGAAACTCTTCCATACTAAAATGATTTTATTTACAAAAGTTTTTCATATGAACTATTGTTTAAAGATTTCCACCAGTTTATGGACTTTAATGGCTAAAGCCCGATGTGAACAAACCGACATAGAGTTGAGTTATTGGTATTCTCTATTATATTGTGTTTCCTTTCGGTTTGGCTTGTTTTGTTGTCCATCTTTCTTTGTATTTTTGTGTTGTTTCGTGATTGATTTTCTATAATTTCCTTCCGCTTTATATTGTCATTGTTGTAAATTATTCCGTGAAGTCTTAGATATATGTAACATTCAGTCATTTCTACATTCATGTTATTTATCTTGTAGACCAGTGGTGTCTTGACTAGTCCTCGTCACTACTCCATCGATGTTAGTCTTGATACTTACTGGGCACCGCTGTGGTGTCCTCATACTACACTTTTGTGCATTTTTGTTTGCACAGATCCAGGTTCTGGTTGTTAGTAGCTGCGCGGATGATTGTTGAGGAGACTCAAGGTAACCTGTTGCTGCGTTCGCACGCTTCGGAGTCACCTTCCTGTTTATTTCAACTATACTTACTTATTCCTAGACAATTGTATTTAGATTTGGTAGAAAGATTTCGAAGAGCTTATGACTTGTATTTACCGGGTTTTGGGGAAAATGTAGACTCAGTCACGATTTCTATTATCGAGATTGTTAAAGTTCTTTTATTATTGATATTGTGGTTAAATGTTAGGCTTACCTAGTCCCTAAGATTAGGTGTCATCACGGTACCCAACGGAGGGAAATTTGGGTCTTGACACAATAATGTCAAAAACCCTGACTGATCTGAAAGGAGAGGAAAAAAGGGGGCGCGACAGCATGGTGACTCTGCTGGGGATATTTCCTAGGCTTTCACCATTTTCAAACTGCTTTGTGAACTTGTCTTTACTTTGTTAATACTTGCGACCTTTTCCTTTTCCCATTTGTGTGCAATTAATTGTTTATCTTTTTCAAGTACTTGTTATTTTCAAAATCAAAACTGACATGTTTCTTTTTGTTTTCCTTTATAACTGCTTTTCAATCATAAATGTCGTATTTACCGCTTTCGTAACGTGCAAATACATGACAACATGCTTTTATTTCTCATTTATTGTTGCATAATCATGATCAACATCATATTCCACTCGTGCCTATACAAATCCTATAGCAAATCTTGATGAGTAGTTGCGCTCTTCCATTTTATATCACCCCTAAATTCGGAAAGGCTTATTTTCGGTAAAACTAGTCGATCAACAGTGCAGTCGACGGTTTCGTGCCTTTCCCTCTCAAGTTGTCCGCTTGAGGGTACTGGTCTAAAACCCCATAGAAACCTTACTCTGTTATATTGTACATGCATCATGGTCAAACCTAGCTAGGTTAATGTGTCGTCCGCACAATAACCCTTTAAGGCAGCCTTATCCAAAAGTCCACCGGGTTTTTCATAATCCCAACGGACGCAATCACGTTTTGTGCATTTATTTGGATAACTAAATGCTTGTATGTTAATCATAAGTGCATAAATAGTTGAGTCTGACAGGGGTAAGGGTCTAACCTTATCTATTATGCAATTAGATTGAGGCACGAAGTCCCCAGGTTCGGCATGGTCCAAAGAATACCACCACTGTTGCTGGATTGGTGGGAAGACCTTTCGCCAAATGACAAAGACCATGTGAAGAGGGTCCTCGGAAACCTGCCCTCTTTACTGGATATCCAACCAAACAACATGTTAACCGAAGCAGCCACTATGTTCTGGGACAGAGAAAGGTCTGTGTTCCATTTCGGCAACATAGAAATGACCCCCCTCTTGGAGGAGATAGGGGGTTTCGCGGGATTACCTTGGGACAGTTCAGGTTTGTTGGTGCCAGAAAACCGTGCCGCTAGGGGATTCCTAAAAATGATGGGTTTGAGAAAGAACGATTATTTAGAGTGCCTGACAGAGTCCTACATACCTTTTGACTATTTCTATGAACGATACGGCCATAGCAAATCCTATCGTATCTTCCACGACGAATTCTCTATTACTTCCTTGGGTCAGATTCACGGCAAGGTTTTTGTGTTCGTCGTTTGCTTCATGGGTATGATAGTATTTCCGAGCAAAAGAGACATGATTCACACCATACAGACTATTGTAGCCAAAACCTTAATGGAGGGAATCGAAGGGCAAACGTATACCATTATCCCCATGATCATAGCAGACATATACCGAGCCCTGGACCACAGCTAGAAGGGGTTCAAACACTTTGAGGGTTGCAATCTTCTACTACAGGTTTGGTTATTGGAGCATCTCCAAAGGGGTCAATATCGTCAAGAATTTCCACGAAGGGCGTGGAATAACCATAGAGTCTTCCATCACCCTAATAGAATGACCTACATCCCAGACAAGTTTGCTCAACCGAAGGATGCTACAAAATGGGCGCAGTTTTTTGACAATTTGACCGAGGACCAAGTTCAATGGATGTTCGAATGGTTCCCTACCAGTGAGTTCATCATCAGACGAGGGACGCTCCACACCTGGTGTTGATCGGTTTAAGGGGCATATACCATTATGCTCCCATCAGGGTTATGAGATAGGCATATAGGAAGCAAGTTATACCGCGAGTCTCTAAAATGAGCCACTACAGGGCAGATTTTCAGGACGACGATATCCCGTACAAATGCGAGGCTCAGCATATGTGGCATCTAAAGGTTATTATATAAAAGGACACCATTGAGCCTGACAGATACCATGCAGGGCATGTATGCCTTTACCCATCATGTTAGAAGACATCATTGCAGGGACAGTTGAGCTGGGAATCGGCAGAAACAGGGTCATAGACGAAGCGATTGAAGCTCAAGTGAAATACAATAAACTGCGCAAAGGGATTCGTGAGTCCGAGGCCAGTTATCTGGAGAAACACAAGACTAATATGGAATTGATCAATGAGTGGAAGGAAAGGGCTATCAAATCTAATGAAAGGCTAGAGTATTTGGAGCAGAGTCTAATGGAGCTAGAGGCGAAGACGAGGAAAAGGGTCGCTGACTGCCAGAATGCTGAGGGAAACGAAGGAGGGAATCTAGCAAGGGTATACCTGCTATTGGGCATGCACGACCTGGGGAACCTGATTGATAGAGCCAAGAAGATCGAGCCTGGGGAAGGTCCTTCTGGGACCAAGTAGTCTAGGTTTCCTTTTTGTTTTTTTTTTTTCAAATGTAATAAGGCCAAGTGCCATTAGTGACTTTATTTCCTGCTTATTATTTTAGTGTCATTTTGGATTCGTCTATTTTGCATTAATGAAATGAGGCATTTTGGCATCTAAGTTCTCCAAATCAACTTGTCTCTAGGCTTACCTCGGGCATACCGAGGCTCCCAAGTTAGGGCACGATTTTATTCTTGCACTATGTGTTTAAATACTACAATATTTTCTCATGATCCTCACTGACTTGGCTACCTTTTGTTTTTGCTTTTGTTTTCTTTCTTTTGATTATTCCCCTCCCCAAAGGTTGGTTCGTGCATTCTGGCATCATCATCATATCACACAAGATCCAAGGGCCCTCCACCTCCTCCTCCTCCTAGTCCACTAAAAGGCAAAGGCAAAGGAAAAATGGACGATTTGGGAAACAACAGACAAGAAAATACAACTCCACTGGAACAGACAGAAGCTCTTGACAATCAAGGTACTCAGGTTCAAATGATGCTATGTCGCAAATCGAGCAAAGGTTGTTGAAACTCCAAGGGGAGCTTGAGCATGTCCGCAACTTGGAAAATTTATCCTTCTCACTCAGTGTCCTAGATGTCATTCAAAATACCAGACCTCCTCAGAATAACCCAAACAAACAAAACCCTCCCACAACTCATCATCATACAACTCCACCGAAAAAACAAATTATCCTACCACAGCACCAGCACAGCACTTTCCACGCTCCAAGAAATACCCCGCTAATTATCCCTGAACCACAAGACTCCACAAGTGACCACCTCTATGCTCAAACACCAGGTCATCAGAACAACCCTATATACATGGGGACTCTACCTCACTCCACCCAACACATTGCTTACACACCTGAATCTAGTGAGAAGGATATGCTCATTAAGAATTTGGCCGAGGAACTCAAGAAGCTAACTAGTCGAGTTCAGGGCGTTGAAGGAAGCAAGGGAGTCAAAGGGTTGAACAACGAAAATCTCTGCATATAGCCCGATGTTGAACTACCGGAGGGTTATAAACCTCCTAAGTTCCAAATGTTTGATAGTACAGGTGATCCCATGGTCCATCTGAGGACCTATTGTGATAAGTTGGTTGGAGTAGGAAGAGACGATAAGATTCACATGAAATTGTTCATGAGGAGCCTAACAGGAGATGATTTATCTTGGTACATCAGCTAAAACCCTAAGTAGTGGTCCGACTGGGTAAGTATGGAATCAGATTTCATGGACCGATTCAGGTTCAATACGGAGAATGCACCAGACGTGTTCTACATCGAGAACCTTAAAAAGAAGCCCACCGAAAATTTTCGCGAGTATGCCACTCGCTGGAGATCTGAAGCAGCCAAGGTCAGGCCTGCCCTAGAGGAAGAACAAATGAACAAATTCTTCATCCGGGCACAAGAGCCGCAATATTATGAGAGGCTAATGGTGATTGAAAATCACAAATTCTATGACATCATCAATTTGGGTGAGAGAATTGAAGAAGGTATCAAAAGTGGAATGGTCACTAACTTTGAGGCACTACAGGCCACCAACAAAGCTTTGCAGTCTGATGGTATATCCAAGAAGAAATATGTAGGAAAGATAATGGTTGCACAGGGACCCTAATCCCCGTTAGTATATCAAACTTCCCCACTCACCTATCAAGCAACCCCGCCCACATATCAGTCAGCACCTCCACCAACATAACAACCATCTCCACCGTCTACATATTAGCCTACTTCCCCCAGATATTCCCAACCCAAGCTCCTGTTTATCATACCTACAACTCTCAGCAATCTCACTTCTAATCACCCCCTGCTCGCCAAAATTTCCTGAGACCTCGACCCAACTTTGATCGCAGACCTTCTAAATAATACACTACCATTGCTGAACCTATCGACCAGCTGTATGAAAGATTAAAAGTTGCTGGTTATGTCACTCCTATATCTGCTATAACCCCTGAAAATTCATCCCAATGGGTCAATCCAAACAAGACCTGTGCATACCATTCCGGCATTAAGGGGCAAATAATTGATGAATGTCGCTCACTGAATGATAAGATCCAGTCTATGATTGATAATAAGGTCATCCAGGAAAAAAAAGTTGCTCCCAATGTTCGCAACAATACGCTTCCAAACCGTAGGGGTGTCAACATGATAGAGATAGAAAAAGATTGGGACCTAGAGGGGTCGATCAGGTTAATTATAGAAGGTTAAGACCCAAAGAAGACAGCAATCACTCTTAATCCCATCATAGTCCAGATTCAGCCATCCGGAGACGTCGAGGTAACTGCGTCACTCCCATTCAAGTTTGAAACGGCACCACCTGCAAACACACATTTGTCGTTCGAGGTTGAAGTTATTCCACCTGCTAGTGCACCCATACCATTTGAAGTGAAAGTAGCTGCACCAATCACAGTGACAGTATCAACCATGCCACCTTTCAACGATAAGGTTGTACCTTGGGATTACACGGCTGAAGCAAGAAGGAAATGTAAAGTCAAGATAGGAAAATCTGGTGCTGCGCAGGGAATGACAAGGATCGGCAGGGTCTATACACCTGAACATTTGGTAGATTCTAGCAAGAATGCTTCCAACAGGCCACCCATCATTGAGACACGCCCAGATGATCTTTGGAGGAAGGTGCATACCAGGAATACTCAGTCATCGATCAGCTGAACAGAACTCCAGCCCAGCTATCCATTCTGTCATTGCTACAAAATTCAGAGATACACAGGAATGCTTGATAAAAGTGTTGAACGAAGCATATGTGCCAAATAACATAACTAGTGGAGAAATGGACAATATGGTAGGTCAAGTATTGGAGAGTCACAAGATCACTTTCCACGAGGACGAGCTGCCGCCTGAAGGGTTAAGTCATAGCAAAGCACTGCACATCACTGTGCAATGTGAGGACTACTTCATCACTAGGATTCTGATCGACGGGAAATCCAACCTCAACATATGTCTGTTGACAACACTCAAGAAATTGGGCAAGGGGTTGTACGAGATCAAAGAAAGATCTATGAATGTAAAGTCTTTCGACAGTTCTCTGAGGTCTACCATTAGTGAAATCAGTCTTTGCATGCAGATGGGACCTACATGGTTCGAGATTGAATTTCAGGTGATAGACATATCGACATCCTACAACCTGTTGTTGGGAAGCCCGTGGATACATGCCACTGGGGCTGTGGCATCAACATTGCATCAGTTAATAAAATTTGAATGGAACCACCAGGAGGTGATCATCCATGGAGACAGAAGCAATCCTATCTATAGTCTCCATACCATCGCGGTGATTGAAGGTAGAAGAAGGCTGGGTGGAGATACCTACCACCACATTGAACGGATCAATGCAGTAGACAAAGACAAATGGTGGGACAGTAAGATCGAGAGCATACTGAACTGGAGTGGATACGATCCTGGCAGAGGACTCGGTAAGAATCTTCAGGAGATTCCAAACCAATACAGCTGAAGCACCATGGAACCACTTTTGGGCTGGGATACAAATACACTTGGCAGGAGTACGAAGACTGGTCGCCACCATGGTGTGGTCCCTACTATCCATTGGAACAACCTATACCACATTTGGAGCAGAATTTCTAGCAAGTTGATATCATATGGGGGTCATAAGAATAAGTAACTCTAGCAGCTTTGAAGAATCTATTCCTGGAAGGCGAAGGCATACACTGTTGTGTTATTATTGAGGAGGAGGAAGAGGAAGGCCCTACTAGCCAAGCTGTGAGAAAGGGATCATTCCTCAAGAATTGGACCGTCAGACCATCCAGGGCTTGACGAGTCCCAGGGTAGCAAGGCTGAATAGCGTTATTTATTTCATTTTGCTAATGATTTCCTTTTCGCATTTTTTGTTTTCCAATAAAATCCCGATGTTCCAAAATTGTTTGTTTAAATTATCAAAATCATTCTTACGTTTGAATGAATCTATATTTACCTATTATCATTTCTCTCATTATTTTATCTATACATCATTACTATTTCCTGTCTTGATGAACCAATGACTGTGACATGCAATGAGACAACGCAATAAAAGGACAGTGATTCAGAAGAAGAGGATGCCATACCCGATGAAATTATTAGAGAAGTTGAGGATTTTGAAAACAAGCCTAAGTCCAATGTGGATGAGATCCAGGTAATCAACTTGAGAGATTCAGAGACTGTCAAAGAAACCCGCGTCAGCATCCATTTGTCGCCATCAGAGAAAGTGGAATACACACAATTCTTGAAAGGATATGAAGACATATTTGCATCGTCGTACGATGAAATGACTGGTCTAAGTACGTCCATTGTGGCTCACAAGTTGCCGACCAATCCAATGTGCCCGCCGGTATAGCAAAAGCTAAGAAAGTTCAAGCCTGATATGAGTCTGAAAATCAAAGAGGAAGTTACCAAGAAAATCAACGCCAAGGTTCTCAGGGTAGTTGAATATCCGACATGGTTAGCCAACATCGTGCCAGTTCCCAAGAAATATGGAAAAGTCAGGGTTTGTGTCGACTACCGGGATCTCAATCGGGCGAGTCCAAAGCATGATTTTCCCCTTCCAAACATACACATCCTGATTGAAAATTGCTCTAAGCATGAGCTTCAGGCATTCGTGGATTGCGTTGCTGGTTACCATTATATTTGGATGGACGAGGAAGACGCTGAGAAAACGGCTTTTATTACGCCGCGGGGAGTCTACTGTTATAAGATGATGCCATTCGGCTTAAAAAATGTTGGGGCCACCTATATGAGAGCTATGACCACTATATTCCATGACATGATACACAGAGAAATCGAGGTGTATGTGGATGACGTCATCATCAAGTCCAAAAGAGCCACCAACCATACAGCAGATTGAGAAAGTTCTTCAACAGGCTGCGAAAGTACAACTTGAAATTAAACCCTGCAAAGAGTGCGTTCGGGGTTCTTGCTGGTAAATTGCTTGGGTTCATTGTCAGACGCCGAGGGATAGAATTGGATCCATCAAAGGTTAAATCCATCCAAGAGTTACCATCGCCAAAGAACAAGAAAGATGTGATGAGTTTCCTGGAACGCCTTAACTACATCAGCCGATTCATATCCCAGTCCACGGTTATATGTGAACCAATATTCAAGATGCTAAAGAAAGATGTTTTGACCAAATGGACCGAGGATTGTTATAAAGCTTTTGACAGAATCAAGGAATACTTGTCAACACCACCAGTTTTGGTCCCGCCAGAGCCAGGTAGACCCTTGCTACTCTACCTTATGGTATTAGATGAAGCTTTCGGCTGCGTTCTGGGGAAGCATGATGAGACAGGAAGAAAGGAACATGCTATTTATTACCTGAGTAATAATTTCACTCCATATGAGACACGATATTCCCTAATGGAACGTACATGCTGTGCTCTGACCTGGGTAGCCCAGAAGCTGAGGCATTACTTCTGTGCGTACACAACATATCTCATATCAAGGATGGATCACTTGAAGTATATCTTTCAGAAGCCCATGCCCACTGCCAAGCTGGCCAAATGGCAAATCCCGCTGAGTGAGTTCGACATTGTTTATGTGACTCAGAAAGCGGTCAAGGGGAAAGCATTGGCAGATCATCTTGCCGAGAATCCTGGAGGAAAATACAAACCCCTGAAAACGTATTTTCCCGATGAAGAAGTTTCATTCATAGGAGAAGACATTGCAGAATCCTATGACGGTTGGAGAATGTTCTTCGACGGAGCAGACAATTTCAAAGGAGTCGGCATTGGAGCTGTCCTGATATCGAAAACATGTCAACATTACCCGGTATCTGCCAAACTCAGATTTCCCTGCACCAACAATATGGCAGAATATGAAGCCTGCATCTTAGGGCTCAATATGGCCATTGACATGAATATCCAGGAGTTTTTAGTAATTGGTGACTCAGACCTGCTAATACACCAAGTATAAGGAGAAGGGGCTACCAAGAATTCTAAGATAATGTCGTATCTGAACCATGTGCAGTAATTGAGAAAGAGGTTCGCGAAGATAGAATTTCGGCACGTCCCCTTAGTTCAGAACGAGTTTACCGATGCATTGGCCACTCTATCATCCATGATACAACACCCAGATAAGAACTTCGTTGATCCTATTCGAGTGAAGATCCATAACCAGCCGGCATATTGTGCCTATGTTGAAGAAGAAGCAGATGGAATACCATGGTTCCACGACATGAGGGAATACTTGTCCAAGGGAGAGTACCCAGAGCTTGCAAATGTCACTCAGAAACGCACGCTCCGGAGATTGTCCAACAATTTCTTTCTCATCGGAGGAAACCTATACAGGAGAACTCCCGACTATGGGTTATTGAGATGTGTCGATGCAAAGGAAGCTTCCAGACTACTTGAAGAGATACATGCTGGGACCTGCGGCCCACATATGAATGGTATTGTCTTGACAAAGAAAATACTCAGAGCCGGTTACTTCTGGATGACCATGGAAACGGACTGCATCTAGTATGCCCGGAAATGCAACCGATGTCAGGTACATGTGGATATGATAAAGCTACCCCCAAACGAGCTCAACGCAATAAGCTCACCTTGAGTAGCTATTGATTATTTCACCAAATGGGTCAAAGCGGCGTCCTACAAAGCAGCGACTAAGAAAGTTGTGGCAGAATTTGTCCGCGACCGTATCATTTGTCGGTTCGGGGTTCAGGGTTCTAGAGTCAATCATCACCGACAACGGCTCCAATATCAACAGTGATCTGATGAAAGCCATTTGCGAGACTTTCAAATCAAACACAAGAATTCCACAACCGATAGACCTCAGATGAATGGAGCTGTAGAAGCCGCCAACAAGAACATCAAAAAGATATTGAAAAGATGATAGAAAACACAGACAGTGGCACGAAGCCTTACTGGGATACCGCACCACAGTCCGCACATCAACTGGGGAAACTCCTTATTTACTGGTTTATGGTACAGAAGTTGTTATTCCTTCCGAAGTGGAGATACCTTCCTTAAGAATCATATAAGAAGCTGAGCTCAGTGATGCATAATGGATAAAAGGCCGGTACGAGAAGTTGGCCCTCATAGATGGGAAAAGGATGAATGCAATATGTCACGGACATGTAGTGATCCTGGTCCCCTCTCTCATGAGGACACCAAACAACCTTCTATATAATAATCCTATGAATCCAAACAACTTTATTATGTGGAATGTGCGGGGGAAAAATAATGCAAATTTTAGAAGGCACTTTAGGGAGCTTATGGACACCCACAAGCCCTGTCTAGTAGCATTGCTTGAAACAAGAATGGAAAGTCATATTCCTATCCTAGAAGATTTCAAATTCACCAAAATAATTGAGGTGTCTGCTACTGGACAAGCTGGGGGGATGGTTGTTCTGTGGATTGAAGAGGTGGTGACTATGAGCAATTTCACTAGAAGTGGACAAGCAATTCATGCTATGAGTGAGGTAAGACCAAAAAAACTTTCGTGGTTATTATATACCTTATATGCTAGCAATAATATACATGATCGTATTATTTTATGGGAAGATCTTAGGAATGTCTATGACCAATATAAAGGCCCTTGGCTCCTAGGGGGAGATTTTAATGAAGTTATCAACTCTAGTGAGAAATTTAGGTGGTAGAGATGTTAACCAAAAACATGCCAAAAATTTGAGTAATTATTTGAAATAATGTAACCTAGTTGACCTTGGCTTTAAGGGGGCAAAATATACTTGGACTAACAAGCGTAAAAAAGAGGATCTTATAATGGAAATGCTAGACAGAATTTACTCGAATGATGACCGGCTTGAATCTTATACTAATGTGACCATAACCCATCTCCTAAAAATCCACTCTGACCATAGCCCTATCTTGATTAATATTAATAATAAAATTAATTATACAAAAGATAGACCTTTTATACTGAAGACCTACTGGTGCTCTCACCCTGATTTAAAAATCTTGTATCCCAAAGTTGAGATAATAAAGATTTGGTAGAGGGTACAAACTACTTCCACAATAGGATAACAATTTAGAAAAATAACATGTATGGCAATATATTTTCAAAAAAAAAGGAAGCTCATTAATCGTATTAATGGCATCCAAAATTCTCCCAATTATAGCACTAGTGGTTTTTTAAAAAACCTAGAGACAACCCTTATTGATGAATACAACAAGTTATTAAAAATAGTGGAGGAGTATTGGCAAATCCGCTCAAGGGTAATTGGCTCAATGAAGGTGACACCAATACAAGATTCTTCCATATCAAAGCTACAAACAGAAGAAGAAGAAATAATATAGTCTTCTTTAAAGATAACCTAGGAAATTGGATAGAAGACCAAAGTGCCTTAATGGATCATGTAACTAATTATTTCACTAACATTTACACTACTTCCCTTAGTGCATCTGATAATTAAAAAACACACCCCAAATTTCTCACAAATTGATCTATCGAGCCTTGACACCCCCTTAGAAATGATGAAATTAGGAAAGCAGTGTTCTCGTTTAAGCCTTTTAAGGAACCTGGTCCCGATGGGCTGCACCCTTTTTTTTTTAAATGTTGGCACGTCCTAAGAAGCAAAGTCATCAACTTATGCCAAAAAAAAATTTCTACAAAAGTTATGATGCCTTCTATTAACAAAACCTACCTATGTCTAATTCCTAAAATTAGTAATGCAAATAACCTTAAAAATTTCAAACCTATCAGCCTTTGTAACACAATTTACAAGGTGATGTCAAAAAGTAGTACTAATAGGATAAGACCTTTTATTAATCTGCTAATAAATAGGGAGCAAGCCAACTTCCTAAAAACAGACGTGCTTGTGATAATGTATTAATCATCTAGGAAATTTTAAAGAAATTTAATCTGAGAAGAGGCAAACCAAGTTTCATTCTAAAGCTAGACCTTGAAAAAGCCTTCGACAAATTAGAATGGTCATACATATATCGAAATCTAAGATTCTTTAAATTTCCTCCAAACATTTCAAGCCTTATTATGAGTTGTATTACCACCAGTTCTATCTCAGTCCTAGTTAATGGAAACAAGTCTAAGGAATTTACTCCTACACGAGGTATTAGACAAGGTGATCCGATGTCACCTTACCTATCTATCTTGTGCATGGACATGCTATCCAAAAATTTCAATAACCAAATGGATACAAGGCAATGGGACCCCTTTAAATTTAACCCAAGATCCCCCCTCTATCCCATTTATTTTTTGCGGACGACCTAACCTTGATGGGTGAAGCAAATCACAAAACTACTAACACTATAAGCAAACAAATGGACCACTTTAGTATTCTATCATGTCTCTTCATAAACAAAGAAAAATCAAAACTCATTCTGTCTAGGAGTTGTAACACGCAAACTAGAGAGATGACCTCTATGGCTTTTGGTATTAAAATCAGCCAAAACTTTGGTACGTACTTGGGCTTCCCAATGTCTCACAAGCCGCTCAAGCACAAGGACTATCAACCCCTCCTTGATAGAATGCATGCAAAACTCAATATTTGGAATGCGTGTTGGCTTAGTATGGCAGGGAGATGTACCCTAATAAAATCAACCCTGAACACTCTCCCAAATCACCTGATGCAAATTAATTTGCTACCAAAAAAAAACCCTACAGGAAATTGATAAAATCCAACGCAATTTTCTATGGGGAACTACTAAGGAAAAAAGGAAACTTCATCTTATAAAGTGTGATACTCTGAAAAATCCTTCCAACAATGGAGGACTTGGTATCGAAAAGGCAATGTCAAAAAATATGGCCCTACTCACTAGCTTGGCATGGCCAATACTTTCTAACCCCTCCACAATATGGGCACAGGTTCTAACTAGCATATATGCGAACAAGAACACATTAACTGGACCTTCTAAAGGGTTGGATGGTGTGTAATAAAGGTATCTGATGGCCAATTGATACACACCCTCATCTAAATAAATGGCACAACCAATGGATCCCCAATATCCCTAGTCTCCGAAATCAATTTATTGGACCTTTAAAAAGTGATGAAGCTGACTTAACCATTTGTGATATTAGGAAAACTAACAATGAGTGGGACCTCAGTAAATTATTGTTTGATATTCCGAACTTGATAAAAAATAGTATTTTTCCCTAAGCACAAAAAGAAACATCCATAACCACAACCCTATCATCTAGAGTCTTAGTCCAAGTGGAATGTTCTCCACAACCTCTACATATAACTTAATAGAGTATACTACCCCCTACCGACTCCTTCAAATGGATCTGGGACCTTATGTGCCCTAATAAAATTAAATTTTTAATCTGAAAATTAAACCATAACAGACTGCCCACAAGAAGCTACCTAGCACACATTGGTATTAACATAAACCCAAATTGCCCAATCTATAAAAATGATATAGAGTCCATCACCCACATATTCTGGGAATGCACCATAGCAAAGGCTTTATGGAACGATTTGGGAGTGAACACAAACATCCAGCTTACCACCACAAACTGGTTGGACCATATTAGAAGGCTTGGCCTGTCAAATATAAATGATTATCTAAATTGGGATAACACCTTCCCTTTTATATTATGGCCTATTTGGATCAATAGAAATCACAACAACCAAAACAACACTAGTACATTGATTAACAAAAAGAAGCCACTTGACCTTGCACTAGAATATTTTTTTATGACTACAAAATTACATATATATAACAGAAAAATAAATATCAAAGTAGGTTGGAAACCTCCACCTAAAGGGTGGCTAAAAATTAATATTGATGGTGCATTCACAAAGGACTATGTACAATGAGGCATCAGTGGAGTCATTAGGAACTACACGGGTACATGGATGACAGGATGTAACATGAAACTATATGCAACCTCATCGACCCAGGTGGAACTTCTTTCTCTCCGGCAGGCTCTACACATGATCAACAGGGACAATTTGTTTCCAATCAAAGTCGAAACTGACGCAATTGAGGTAATACGCTTCCTTCAAGATGACTATCCTAACTACAACAATTTAATTTATGAATGCATGTGGTTAATGGACAAGGCATCCAAGAAAGGGAATCAGAATGAAGCATAGCTTTCGTGAAGGGAACATGGTAGCTCACCACTTAGCAAAGTTAGCTCTAATGGAGACTAGTTATGGTAGAATAAATGTAGTAGGCTTACCTCCTGGACTTGTCAAAACTGCTTACAACAAGGATAATGAGGGATATATGTATTCCAGAACTTTCTCAACAAACCAGTGCGAAGAACTAGTAGCACTGGGTAATGAAAATGTCTTGCATGGCAGTATTTTGGCTAATAGCAGTGTATGTACGGAACAATTATGGGTGCATAACCCTAACTAAATGTTTCTAATGAAATATCGTATTTTATCAACAAAAAAAAAATTAATTAGTGTGATGTAGACAGTTGTATACATCCAACAATTGTTGAAAAAGACAAATAATTCAAATTCAAGTAATGTTTTCTCTGTCTTTCGATCGACACCTCACCCAAAATTTTGCATTTGTGATGTCAATACAAGACAAGTAATGTTTCTGGTGCAGACCTTAAATCTAGTAATTTTGAGATTAGTGTTTACATTAACGAAAGTCTAGGACCTCTGTCAGGTTCACATTTGCGAACAAAGTTTGCATTTGCGATTAAGTGCTGGGAAATGGTTTGCATTTGCACTTAAAGCGGTCGCAATTGCGGAAGTCCAAGTTCGCATTTGCAAACAAAACCATCACATTTGTGATAGCAACAAAGATGTGGAAGCTTCGCATTTACGAGGAATTTTTTCCATTTGCAGGGTTTGCAAATTGCAAATCGCAGGTCGTAATAATTGCGATATCTACGCCTGGTCAAAAGAAGGAAAAAATGGGATTTAGCTCATTTCTTTTCAAACTCTCAACTCTAAACACCGTAGAGGCAATTTTCCCAAGAGATTTTCTTCCTAAATTCATTGGTAAGTGACTTTAATCTATTTCTTTTCAATTACCTATTATATTTCATAAGTTTTCAACATCAAATTTAGGATTTTCATAGTAGAAATTAAGGATTTGGAGAATTAGAGATTTTTGTAAATTTGGAATTTAAACCTCGAATTGAGGTTGGATTTCGTAACAAATGACATAACCAGGCTCGGGGTGAATGGATATTCGGATTTTGGTCCAAATTTTGATTTTGACCAATCGGGTCTGGGGGTTAACTTTGTTGACTCTTTCAATAATGATCTAAATTGAGCATCTTTCACTCATGGGTAGTTTCTAAAGATTATTTTGGATTGTTTGAACGATATTGGGTTAGATTGGAATGGTTTGAAGGTAAATTTTAGAGGAAAGGCCCCAGTTGAGCTCTAATTTGATTTCGGAGTGAGGTAAGTGTCGTGATTAACCTTGACTTGAGGAATTAGGACTTGTTTTCTTATTTTCCACGTGATTAACGTGTGGGTACATCGTATATATGAGGCGACGAGCATTTATGCATTGTTGTGGGATAAAGCATGCGGGTGAAACTTGTCTCCTTGTGATTTGTTGCCTCTTTATTTATGATATCCATGCTTATATTAGATTATTACTTATTTGATCATTCCCTCCGCAATTATTGCTTAGTTGGTAATGATTGAATATTTTTTTGCAAGTTGAGATTTGATATCTTGGAATCATATTGGACGTAAAGTTCATTGTCCGCACTATTTATCTCCTGAATTTATATTATCCTTACTACATGGTAAGGGAGAGTGTTAAAGTACGAAGGGTGATGTCGTGCCATTTCATTACCTCATTATTTATTAATACATAGTGAGGAGGAGAACTAAAGCATGAAGGGTGATATTGTGCCATCTACATCATTTATTCATTGTTACATGATGAGATTGAGAGTAAAAGCAAACGAAGGGTGATGTTGTGCCATCTATATCAATTATTCAGTGTTACATGGGCAAGTCGAGAGTAAAGCACGAAGGGTGATGCAGTGTCACTCTGTTTTTACTTATGTCATCATTTCATGGTAAGGATGAGAATAAAAGCACGAAGGGTGATGATGTGCCATCTTTATACCATATGTTTATCTGTCCTCATTGACTGATGATTTATTTGGTTATCTTATGTTGTCATACCTGTTGTATTTATTATATCTTTTCCCCCTTTAGCATGTCCCCTCCAAATTTTACAATGTTAAATCTATGTTTATTATTGTTGTAAAAATATACATGTTTGTACAAGTTTAATTACGTGAGTGTCCTGTCATAGCCTTGTCACTACCTTGTCGAGGTTAGGCTCGACACTTATGGAGTACATTGGATCAATTTTACTCATACTACGCTTCTGCACTTCTCGTGCAGATTTTGGTATTGGTCCCAGTGGTGCGTGAAGTGCGTCAGCTTGGATCATTGCATACTTCTATGTTCATTACATTCGGAACAATTGATTTATTTTAGACTCTATTTGTAGTACTTCTAGTAGCTCGTGTATTCGTGACTCTAAAACCTTGGGAATAGGTATTGTAATGACCCGACCGGTCGTTTTGCGCTATCAGACTCCGTTCCCCTAAATGAAACTTCCCATAGCGGTTTTTTATGATTTATGACTCGCGGGGACTGGTGGTCCGGAATTGGGAGGTGTTTAGACTGCTATAGAAACAATTGGTTCCTTAAGGTTGGCCTTTAAGGCCAAGTTTGACTTCGGTCAATATTTTGGGTACACGACCTCGGAATCAAGTTTCGTCGGTTCCGGTAGCTTCGTGTGATAAATTTGGACCTGGGCGTATGCTCAGAATGGGTTTCTGATGACCCGGGAGCCTTTTGACACCCAATATTGAAATAAGAAGCTCCTTAAGTTCCTATTGTGGTTTTATACGTGATTTTGTTTTATCGAGGTCCGAATAGAATTCCGAGGTACGTATAGTTTCGCCATGTCATTTATGACTTGCCTACAAAATTTGGTGTCATTCCGAGTAATATAGGTCGGTTCGGGTCGTTGTTAGCGAAGTCTAGAAAGCTTAAAGTTCCTAAGTTTGGTTCATGGGGTTTTGAGATGTGATTTTGAGTTTTAGCACTGTTTTTGGTGTTCTGAAGGTTCGAGCGAGTCCGTATTATGATTTGGGACTTGTTGGTATATTTGGACGAGGGCTCGGTTGGACCCATGGTCCTCCTAGGTACCCAACGGGGCCAAAAACCAGCTAAAATAGCTGATGGTGCACCTGTTCTGGTGTGACCGCAGGTGCGGTTGCCTAGTCGCAGGTGCGGGACCGCTCCTGCGGTCCCAAGCATCGCAGGTGCGACCCCCAGTGGTCTGGCCAATTCTCACTGGTGCGGACAAAGTTCCGCAGGAGCGGAGTCACATGAGCGGAGTCACAGGAGCGGTCTCCACTCCGCAGGTGCGGGCCCAGGCTGCAGGTGCGAAAACACTGTCCAGACAGTGTGTTTTTATACACGGGTTTAATTCATTTTTTCTCATCTTCTTGTTCTTCCTTGGGGCGATTTCCACAATTTTAGAGGGGCAAACGACTTGGTTGTTGAAGTTAAGTAAATCTACTCTAATATTTGCCTCATGCATGAACTCCTAGTTAAGTTTAATCACATAATTAGTGAAAGATCAAGAAGAGGGTAGTAACGTAGGACTTCGATAATTTGAGAATTTACCCGTGAATTTTCTATGAAATCAATTAAAATTGTATATTAACGATCCTTAGGCTTCGGGTGAGCGATTCCCTTGAGAATTTTCAGAAATTGAACGTGCGGGCCTGGGGTTGGATTTTGGGGATTCTTCAAGAATGTTGAATTATTGAATAAATAGGATAATTTCCCTACTTTGAGCATGCATTGATTTCATTGTACCATATTTGTCTAGTTGCGAATCCTCGGGTGTAGAGTTTCATAGTTCGGGCACTTCCTTGGTCCGAGGGGTAGATTCGACATGAGGTGAGTCTCCTTTCTAACCTTGTAAGAGGGAATTGTCCCCATAGGTGTTATATATGCTGTGTGTAATTGTTTTGGGTGCTACGTGCGTACAACGTGACGAGAGTCCGTACGTGGCGACTATCATGCTATGTCGGGTAGTTTTAGGGCTCACACGCATGTATCTATGTGCCTTATATGTATCTTTGGGTGCTCTTTGAGCGGCATGTTGCTTTAAAATTGATATGGAAATGTGGAAAAGTTTCACCTGAACTCCCAGTTGATAAATCCCTGTTAAAGGTATAGCCCTACTAAGTTATTGAGATGTGGGTATATAAATATGTATGTATGAGAGTCAGCACTCGAATCTTAGATATGATTCACGATCGAGGGAAGCTTTATGATAAATCGGTATAAGTGTGTTAGCACTCGAATCGCAGGTATGATTCGCGATCGAGGGGAGCTTTATGGTAATTTAACACAAGTTTGTCAGCACTCGAATCACACGTATGATTCGCGATCGAGGGAAGCTTTATGGTAATTGTATATAAATGTGTCAGCACCCGAGTCACAGGTATGATTCGCGAGTGGGGGAAGCTTTACGTCCATTCAGTGTCTAGATACTTCCTTATGACTCCGATCGGTTGTCTTGCCCTTGTGTGCACTTGGCTATTTGGTACCGTTTCCATTGATATTGACTTGACAGATATTTGGGGGGAAAAGTAAGGTGTACATTGTTGCTTATTTTCAGTAGTTTCCTGGATTTCTATACTTGATAGGTATTTACCGCTTACTGTCTCACATGTCTACTGCATTCTGTTATATCATGTTTTCATAATTACTAGTGGACCTTAGTGAGTTTCGTGTCGACCTCTCGTCACTACCTTTTCGAGGTTAGGCGGGATACTCACTGGGTACATATATATTTATGTACTCATGCTGCACTTTTGTACTTAATTGTACAGGTTCTGAGGCTGGTGTTTGTGGTTATCCGACCGGGGCTTGACTTATATTCTAGATCTGACTCCACGGTGAGCTGCACCCTTGACGATTCTCAGCAGTGCTATGGAGTTATCTTTTGTTTATTTCTATCTACTTCTCTCAGACAGCAGTACATTTTGTATCATCTTTTGTATATTTTACTAGTCGCCTGTTGACTTGTGACACTAGTTCCTGGCACGCACATAGTAGACTCATTATTTTTGGGAATGTATATATATATTGGATCACGATCACTATGGTTGTATTTATTTAAGTTGATTAATATTCCCGCTTTTATTTAAATGATCTAAGTTTAAAACTTTGGTAATATATGGGGTTGTTATGTTAAATAAGGATAATCTAGTAGAGTCTTGCGGATCGGTACGGAGTACTTATCTTCAGGAGGCTACAGGGTGTTAGGGAACCTCTATTTGTTCGTATTCTATCGTGCAATCGATGATTTACTAAACTCATTCTTCTATTCTCTCACAGATGGTGAGCTGCATCTGATGTTCCGAACCCAGGAAGGGCCGCTACCCTCGCCGTCAGAGGCCGTGACAAAGGCTGGGGGAGGGCACCGACCCGTGGTAAGGGACGAGGACGCCCCAGAGCTATTCCGGTCCCGCCACCAGAGGACCCTATTATAGATGAGCAGGACGAGGTGCCTCCATCAGATCCTGCACTCGTAGACTTCATGACGACGCCAGGCTTCCAGGCAGTTGTGGGCCATATGATGAGATTTATGGACACTATGTCCCAGGATGGTTTATTTCCAGCAGATCCTGGCACCTCTCAGGCGGGAGGGGGAGCCCATACCCCTACCGCCTAGGCCGTAGGACCGGTAGCTGCAGCACATCATACCCCGGGTAAACTGCCCATGGGTGGTACCCAGCTTGTAGTAGCATTTTTGGAGTCCAGACCAGCTACAGATGGTAATCAGCAGAAGATGTTAGATAGACGGACTCGATTGCGCCTTCCAGTCTTTGGGGGTGAGCAAGGTGAGGATGCCCAGGACTTCATTGATAGGTGCAGGTGGATAGACTGCACAACATGGGGATCCTAGCTTCCCATGGAGTGGATTTTACTACCTTCCAGTTAGAGAGCAGAGCTCGCAGGTGGTGGCAGTTTTATGTTCTCAGCAGGCCAGCAGATTCTCCTACTGTGACTTGGGAGCAGTTCACACAAATGTTCTTGGAAAGATATATTCCACCCTCTGAGAGGGAATAATTGCGGGTCAGTTTGAGCGGTTAGAGCAGGGGCAGATTTTCGTGACAGATTATGAGGCTAGATTTTCAGAGTTGTCACGCCATGCACTTATGATATTACCCATCGACGCTGAGAGACTACGGAGGTTTGTAGCAGGGTTGCATCTAGGTATTAGATCCACCATGGCTCGAGAGGTGGAGATGGGTACTCCTTATCAGCTCGTGGTGGAGATTGCTCGCAGGATCGAGGGTTATCGGTTGAGGAGCAGGGAGCAGGGTCAGCAGGATAAGAGGGCTAGGTTCTCAGAAGATTTCAGGGATGCCCCATCTAGGAGCAGAGGTTGCTTTGGGGGTGGTCATCCCAGCAGGCCTTCTTATTCAGCACCTCCACTACCTCCCCGAGGTGTCCCAGTTAGGCCCCAGTTCTGTTCCATGCCAGAGTGCTTCTACCGTCCTCCAGCAATTCAGAGTTCTCCTAGTGGTTACTCCACTGGCTAGAGATCCTTTAGTTCCTATTTTAGTGCTATGCCTAAGGGTTCACATCGCCCTCCGGCCATTCAGGATTCTTCTTCTTTGGGATAGCAGGATATGTCACTTGAGAGATGTTACGAGTGCGGGGATCTGGGCCATGTGAGGAGGGCTTGTCCCAGGTTTCGGGACAAGACAGTGCAGCAGGGTTATCATCCTATGAGTTCAGCACCAGCAGTCCAGCCACCTAGAGGTGGAGGACAGGTCAGCAGGGGTCGTCCTAGAGGTGGAGGCCAGTAAGGGGGAGGTTAGGCAGCTCATGTTCACTCCGGTGGGGCTCAGTCTTCAGGTGCTCTAGCCAGGTTCTATGTTATTTCGGCCAGATCAGATGCAGTGGCCTCAGACGCTGTGATCACAGGTATTATCTCAGTATGTGGTAGAGAGGCTTCAGTATTGTTTGATCCAGGATCCACTTATTCATATGTTTCAGCCCTATTTGCTCCTTTTCTGGATGTTTCTCGTGAGTCCTTGGGATCTCCTATATATGTGTCCACTCCTGTGGGAGATTTTGTAGTGGTAGACCGACTGTATCGGTCTTGTATGATCACCTTCTGTGGGTTCGAGACCAGAGCTGACCTTTTATTGCTCGACATGGTTGATTTTAAGGTTATTCTAGGCATGGATTGGCTATCTCCTTATCATGTCGTGCCTTATTTCCATACCAAGACAGTTACTTTAGCTATGCCCGAGTTACCTAGGCTGGAGTGGAAGGGTTCTTCAGTTAGTGCAGCCAGCCGGGTTATTTCATTCTTGAAGGCTCGACATATGGTCGAGAAAGGTTGTCTAGCCTATTTTGCTTACGTGTGAGACACCACCGCCGAGTCTCCAACGATTGATTCAGTCCTAGTGGTTCAAGAGTTTGCGGATGTTTTTTCCTTCGGATCTTTCGAGCATGCCTCTGAACCATGATATTGATTTCTGCATTGATTTAGCTCCAGACATCCATCCTATATCTATTCCTCCGTACCGAATGGCTCCGAAAGAGTTGAAGGAGCAGCTTGAAGAGTTGTTAGCTAAGGGGTTCATTAGACTGAGTGTATCGCCGTGGGGTGCTCCAGTTTTATCTGTTAAAAAGAAGGATGGGTCTATGCGGATGTGTATTGATTACCGCCAGTTGAAAAAGATTACCATTAAGAACAAGTATCCCTTGCCGTGCATCGATGATTTGTTTGACCAGTTGCAGGGTGCTCGTGTGTTTTCTAAGATTGATTTGCGATCGATGTATCATCAGCTGAGGATTCGGGCTTCAGATGTTCCGAAGACTGCTTTTCGTACGAGATATGGCCATTATGAGTTCCTAGTTATGTCCTTTGACTTGACTAATGCCCCGGCAACATTCATGGACTTGATGAATAGGGTGTTCAGGCCGTATATTGATTCCTTCGTCATTGTCTTCATTGATGAAATTTTGATTTACTCACATAGCCTGGGGGGTACGAGTAACATTTGAGAGTTGTGCTCCAAACTTTGCGAGAACAGAAGTTATACGCTAAGTTCTCCAAGTATGAGTTTTGGTAGGATTCCGTTGCATTTTTGGGGCATGTGGTATCCAGAGAGGGTATCAAGGTTGATCCTCAGAAAATTGAGGCAGTTCAGAGTTGGTCGCGTCCTACTTCAGCCACAGAGATCAGGAGCTTTTTGGTCCTAGCAGACTATTATTGCCGATTTGTGGAGGGTTTCTCTTCCATTGCAGCCGACTAGATTGACTCAGAATAATGCCCCGTTTCGATGGTATGACGAGTGTGAGGTGAGATTTCAGAAGCTCAAGACAACATTGACCTCAGCACCAGTTCTAGTATTGTCTTCCGGTTCTGGGATGTACATAGTTATTGTGATGCTTCACGTGTTGGCTTGGGGTGTGTATTGATGCAGGAGGGGAGAGTTATTGCGTATTCTTCATAGCCAGCTGAAGGTTCATGAGAAGAATTACCATGTGCACGATTTGGAGTTGGCGGCGATTGTTCATGCTCTTAAGATTTGGAGGCACTACTTGTATGGAGTGTCCTGTGAGGTTTATATAGACCACCGTAGCTTTCAGCACTTGTTCAAGCAGAAGGATCTTAATTTGAGATAGCGCAGATGGTTTGAGTTGTTGAAGGATTATGATATCACCATTCTTTATCACCAGGGCAAGGCAAATGTGGTTGTAGATGCTTTGAGCAGGAAGGCAGAGAGTATGGGCAGCTTGGCTTATATCGCAGCAGAGGAGAGACCTCTAGCCTTGGACATTCAGTCCTTGGCCAATTTCCTAGTGAGGTTAGACCTTTCAGAGCCTCGACGAGTTTTAGCACACGTGGTTGCTCAGTCTTCGTTATTGGGAGAGATTAAAGCCTGGTAGTTCTATGATCCGTGCTTAGCAGAGCTTCAGGAGACAGTGGTTCAGGGTAGGGCCAAGGAAGCTACTATCGGCAAGGATGGTGTTCCGAGACTTCAGGGCCGCTTATGTTTTCCTAATATTGATGGCCTGAGGGAGAGGATTCTAGAGGAGGCACACAGTCCTCGGTGTTCTATTCACCCTGGTGCTAAGAAGGACATTGTGGGTATGTGACTAGGTGTCTTAATTGACAGCAGGTGAAGTACGAGTACCAGAGGCCAGGAGGCCTACTTCAGCAGGTGCCTATCCCTGAGTGGAAATGGGAGCGCATCGCTATGGACTTCGTGGTTGGGTTGCCTTGGACTTTGAAGAAGGTTGAAGCGGTTTGGGTCATTGTGGATAGAATGACCAAATCGGCGCATTTCATTCCAGTAGCTACTACATATACTTCTAAGAGGTTGGCCCAGATCTACATTCGGAAGATAGTCCGGTTCTATGGTGTGCCGGTATCCATTATATCAGATCGAGGTCCTCAGTTTACCTCACACTTCTGGAGAGCATTGCATAGTGAGATGGGCACCCAGTTAGACCTCAGCGAAGCATTTCACCCTCAGACTGATGGTCAGTCGGAGCGTACAGTTCAGATATTGGAGGACATGCTCAGGGCATGTGTGATTGACTTTGGAGGTCAATGGGACCAGTTCTTGCCTTTGGCCGAGTTTGCTTACAATAATAGTTATCAGTCCAGCATTGAGATGGCACCATTTGAGGCTTTGTATAGCCGGCGATGTCGTTCTCCTATCTTGTGGTTTTAGCCTAGCGAAGCTAAGTTATATGGCACCGACCTGGTGAGGGATGCCTTGGAAAAGGTGAAGTTGATTCAGGAGAGGCTCCGTACAGCACAGTCCAGACAGAAGAGTTACGCGGATCAGAGGGCGCGTGATGTATCATTTATGGAGGGAGATAGGGTCCTGTTGAAAGTCTCGCCTATGAAGGGTATTATGAGGTTTGGGAAGAAGGGAAAATTGAGCCCGAGGATTATAGGTCCATTCGAGGTGTTGAGGCGAGTTGGGGAGGTTGCTTATGAGCTGCCCTTGCCTCCCACTTTATCAGGAGTTCACCTAGTTTTTCATGTATCCATGCTCCGGAGGTACCACGCCGACTTCTCTCATGTGGTTGATTTTAGCACTATTCAGTTGGATGAGAGGTTGGGTTACGAGGAGGAGCCAGTTGCTACTATTGATAGACAGGACCGCCAGTTGAGGTCCAAGAGAGTTTCTGCAGTAAAACTCCAGTGGAAGGGCCATCCAGTTGAGGAGGCGCTCTGGGAGTCCGAAGAGCACATGCGGAGCAGATAACCACACATATTCAGCATTTCAGGTATGATTCTAGACCCGTTCGAGGACGAACATTTGTTTAAAAGGCGGAGAATGTAACGACCCGACCGGTCGTTTTGCGCTATCGGACCCCGTTCCCCTAAATGAAACTTCACATAGCGGCTTTTTATGATTAATGACTCGCGGGGACTGGTGGTCCGGGATTGGGAGGTGCTTAGAGTGCTATAGGAACAATTGGTTCCTTAAGGTTGGCCTTTAAGGCCAAGTTTGACTTCAGTCAACATTTTGGATAAACAACCTCGAAATCGAGTTTCATCGGTTCCGGTAGCTTTGTGTGATGATTTTGGACCTGGGCGTATGCTCGGAATGGGTTTCTGATGACCCGAGAGCATTTCGGCACCCAATATTGAAATAAGAAGCTCCTTAAAATCCTATTGTGGTTTTGTACATGATTTTGTGTTATCGAGGTCCGAACGGAATTCCAAAATTGGAAATAGTTCTGTCACGTCATTTATGACTTGCCTGCAAAATTTGGTGTCATTCCGAGTAGTATAGGACGGTTCGCCGCGTTGTTAGCGAAGTCTAGAAATCTTAAAGTTCCTAAGTTTGGTTCATGGGGTTTTGAGGTGTGATTTTGAGTTTTAGCGTTGTTTTGGGTGTTCGACGACTCGAACGAGTCCATATTATGATTTGGGACTTGTTGGTATATTTGGACGAGGGCTCAGGTGGGCCTAGGGGCCTCCCGGGTACCCAACGGGGCCAAAAACCAGCTAAAATAGTTGTTGGTGCACCTGTTCTGGTGTGACCGCAGGTGCGGTTGCCCAGTTGTAGGTGCGGGACCGCTCCTGCGGTCCCAAGCATCGTAGGTGCGACCCCCAGTGGTCTGCCAATTCTCGCAGGTGCGGTCTCCACTCCGCAGGTGCGGGCCCAGGCTCCCCAGTCCATTTCAGCAGGTGCGGTCCTCGAGCCGCAGGTGCGAAAACATTCTCCAGACAGTGTGTTTTTGTACACGGGTTTAATTCATTTTTTCTCATCTTCTGCCTCTTCCTTGGGGCGATTTCCTCTATTTTAGATGGGCAAACGACTTGATTGTTGAAGGTAAGTAAATTCTACTCTAATATTAGCCTCATGCATGAATTCCTAGTTAAGTTTAATCACATAATTAGTAAAAGATCAAGAAGTTGGTAGTAACCTAGGACTTCGATAATTTGAGAATTTACCCGTGAATTTGCTATGAAATCAAGTAAAAATCATATATTAACTATCCTTAGGCTTCGGGTGAGCGATTCCCTTGAGAATTTTCGAAAATTGAACGTGCGGGCCTGGGGTTGGATTTTGGGAATTCTTCAAGAATGTTGAATTATTGAATAAAGAGGATATTTCCCTACTTTGAGCATGCATTGATGTTATTGTACCATATTTGGCTAGTTGCGAGTCCTCGGGTGTAAAGTTCGGAGTTCGGGCGCATCCTTGGCCTGAGGGGTAGATTCGACACAAAGTGAGTCTCCTTTCTAATCTTGTAAGAGGGAATTGTCCCCATAGGTGTTATATATGTTGTGTGTAATTGTTTTGGGGGCTACGTGCATACAACGTGACGAGAGTCCGTACGTGGAGACTATCATGCTATGTCGGGTAGTTTTAGGGCTCACACGCATGTCTCTTTGTGCCTTATATGTATCTTTGGGTGCTCTTTGAGCTGCCTGTTGCTTTTAAATTGATATGGAAATGTGGAAAAAATGCACCTGAACTCCCAATTGATCAATCCCTCTTAAAGGTATAACCCTACTAAGTTATTGAGATGTCGGTATATACATATGTACGTATGAGAGTCAGCACTCGAATCGTAGATATGATTCGCGATCGAGGGAAGCTTTATGATAAATCGGTAAAAGTGTGTCAGCACTCGAATCGAAGGTATGATTCGCGAGCGGGGGAAGCTTTATGTCCATTCAGTGTCTAGATACTTCCTTATGACTCCGGCCGGTTGTCTTGACCTTGTGTGGGCTTGGCTATTTGGTACCATTTCCATTTATATTGACTTGACAGATATTTGGGGAAAACAGGAAGGTGTACATTGTTGCTTATTTTCAGTAGTTTCCTGGATTTCTGTACTTGATAGGTATCTGCCGCTTACTGTCTCACATGTCTACTGCATTCCGTTATATCATGTTTGCATTATTACTGCTGGACCTTAGTGAGTGTCGCGTCGACCTCTCGTCACTACCTCTTCGAGGTTAGGCGGGATACTCACTGGGTACATATATATTTATGTACTCATGCTGCACTTCTGTACTTAATTGTACAGATTCTGAGGCTGGTGTTTCTGGTTATCCGACCGGAGCTTGACTTATATTCTGGACCTGACTCCACGGTGAGCTGCACCCTTGACGATTCTCAGCAGCGTTATAGAGTTATATTTTGTTTATTTCTGTCTACTACTCTCAGACAGCAGTACAGTCTGTATCATCTTTTGTATATTCTACTAGTCACCTGTTGACTTGTGACACTAGTTCCTGGCACGCACATAGTAGACTCATTATTTTTGGGACTGTATATATATATTGGATCACGATCACTATGGTTGTATTTATTTAAGTTGATAAATGTTCCCGCTTTTATTTAAATGATCTAAGTTTAAAACTAAGTTAATATGTGGGGTTGGTATGTTAAATAAGAATAATCTCACTGGTATGACTCCGGTGTTGGGCGCCATCACGGCCTGTGTTGGATTCTGGGTCGTGACCGGTATGGCAAGCGGTGCGGGCGGTGTGGGTGCGGTGCGGGTTCTCTCTTAATCAACCCCCCGCCCACACCTTTAAACTCGCATCCACCCGTCCCGCACCACACCTCGTCCACCTGCCTCCG
>ML402083.1:0-11714 GCA_005239525.1 Nicotiana knightiana | reverse complement strand
CCCGCTCCGCCCCCGCATATGTATAAACTAGCACCATCCCGCATATGTTTAAACCCGCTCCGTGCCGGACTCTTACCGCCCCATTGTTATCCCTACTTGGGAGTAGATGTTATTACATGAAATATGCTGGTGTTGTAATAGTTTGAATTCCTATATCTCGCTATTTATCATCCACCTTGTTTTAAACTGATAAAATTTGGCTAACTAATTATCTCACATAGTCTTACCTAACAAGTAAATGTTAGGCGCCACTCACGGTTCAGAAATTGGGATTCCGGATCGTGACAGTATATACTCTATAGTCTAGATGCAAAAGTAGCATTTGTAATTTATTCAGCAAGTTGAAGGCGGTAATTATGTGATGTATCGTAAATCTCATTTTTACGAAGTCTAATAATGAAGACTATGTCAATGAATTGCATAATCTACTCGATAATTGGAAACGATCTTCTTCATTTCTCAAATAGATTTAAGGGAAAATTACAAGTTGAATTTCCTTTCTCTAACTAAACAGAATGTAGAGCTTAACCCTTCTCAATAAACAAATCCTTCTCCTATTGGCGCATTTACCACATTATTATTCATTTTAAGTTTTTTCTTCCCTGTAGTTAATATATTCTCTCAATTTATTAGGCCATGAATGTAATATAATCATACTTCTTCTATTCAACTTCTTCGATTCCAAATAATTTTTTCCTGCATGAATAACTACAAGGTAAAAACTAAAAAATTATAATAAGAGAATGGAAAGCTTGAAAAGAAGTACTAGAGAACAAAAGAACTTCTCATTTTTGGTGGTATTTCGTTTTTAATTTTTATTTTCCTCATAACTAATTATAAGAATATAATTCAAACAAGTTGAATATCATGGAAAGTATAATTCAATACATCCAGTGATAAAAAGTTGAAGTAAATATAAGGTAGTTTGGTTTAAGAAAAATAAAAGGAAGAATAGAGTTAACACATACAGGAATTCGTCCATATGTAACATATGAAAGAGGTTAAATAATGTAACTATGGCTAATATTTTGGCTAGTGGAGTTTATCTCACATAAGCATAAGCCAATTTACAAAGTAGAATTTGTTGGTAATATTCTTTGGGATCCAAAAATATTGCATTGTGTGGTGGATATCATTTGCACAAGTTGTATCTTTTCTTTTACAACTAAGAAGCCAAAACTTTTTTGCCTATAGAAGGAAAGACCATTAGTTCATCTTAAACACACCAACAAGACTTTAGTCTTCATTTCTTGTTTCCTCTCCTCCTTTAGTAATTGAGAGTATTTTGTAAGAGAATGAGTGTTGAGAAACACTTGTATGAACCCTTTCTTTGGAGTGATCTTGTGAGGTTATTCTCTTGGAGTATTTGGGACTAATTAGAGTATTTACTCTAATTTTGTACTCTCTTTTGTACTCTTGTTGGTATAGTAAAATTGTTCCTCTCCGTTTGTGGACGTAGGCCAACTTGACCGAACCACGTTAAATTTGTCTTCTTTATCTTCTTTAATTGTCGTTATTATCAACTTGCATTGTCTTTGTTATTGTCATTATAATATTGTTTGGCTAAATTTCGCAGTACCCGAGTTCCCGATCCTAACAAATTGATATCAGAGCCAGATCTAACCGGGTTAGTTTAAGTAGCCAAATGACTCTAACAAAGTCTTATGTCGAAGTACAAACTTTGAATGTGGCAACTAAATATGGAAGTTATCCTAATTCAAGATGTCTTAGATTTGGCACTGCAAGAAAAGGAGAAGAAGCCGAATAAAATGACGGACGAGGAGTTTGCCGTTATAGACAAAAAGGCAAAAACAGGTATTATTTTAAATCTCTCAAATGAGGTTTTGCGTGAAGTTACAGTAGAAAGCTCAGCCAAAGGAATATGAGAAAAGCTGAAAACCCTATAAATGAAAAGAACACCAGAAAAAAGCTTTACCTAAAGCAAAAACTCTACACTTCTGTTTGGCTGAAGGTACCTCTATACTTACACATCTTGATACTTTTTATTCTTTTCTTATGAATTTAAGTAACATAGATGTTGAAATCAAAGATGAAGATCAAGCTGTGTTATTGCTTGTTTCCTTACCCCAGTTGTTTAAGCATATACGAGATATTATGGTTTATGAAAAGGATAATATCTCTTATAAAGATATCAAATCTATTTTGAAATCAAAAGAACAAATAGATAGAGATATTGTTGGAAAAACTAGTGGTAACCAAGGGGAAGGCTTATTCATAAGGGGTAGATCCAATAAGAAAGACTCAAGTAGTAAGAGACCTAAATCAAGGCCAAAATCCAAATACATAAATGTCATGTGCAAATATTGTCTTAAGGAAGGTCATATTATTTTTGAATGGTTTAAACTGAAAAGCAAAGAAAAGCATACAAGAAAGAAAAATGAGCACGAAAATATTAACATTGCCGAAGCAAGTGTAGCTGCTAATGAGACTGCGAGAACTATTTTTTTAGCAACTAATAATAGTTTCAAATCTAACAACGAGTGAATTTTAGATTCAGGTTGTTCTTATCATATGTGTCCCAATCGGGATTTATTTATCACATATGAATTTATTGGAGGTGGAGTTGTCTTGATGGGCAACAATGCTTCCTGCAAAATCATTAGAAAAGGTACAGTCCGAGTCAAAATGCACGATGGTGTGGTGAGAACTCTCACCGATGTTAGACATGTTCCTAACTTGAAGAAAAATCTCATATTTTCGGGCACTCTTGAATCTCTTGGGTGCAAGTACAAAGATGAAGGTGAAGTTCTAAAAGTTTCTCATAGTGCTCTTGTGATCATGAAAGCACATAGATCTGGTATGTTGTATACTCTGTTGGGATATACTGTTACAGGTGATACTGCAGTTTCAATATCAGATAAATCAAATTCTGGCATCACCAAATTGTGGCATATGCGATTGAGGCATATGAGTGAAAAAGATCTTTCCATCTTCAGCAAAAAAGGTCTCTTATGTGGCCAAAGTACCGGAAATATGGAGTTCTATGAACATTGTGTGTTTATGAAGAAAAAAAGAGTCAACTTCAAATCTCCAGCGATTCATAGAACAAAAGGTACTTTGGGTTATATTCATTCAGATCTTTGGGGTCATTCACGTACCCCATCAAAAGGTGATGCCATGTATATGTTAACTTTCATTGATGATTATTCCAAGAAAGTTTAGGTTTATTTCCTGAAAAATAAAAGTGATGTTTTCTTAAATTTCAAACAATGGAAAGTTTTGATTGAGAAGCAAACAGGAAAACAGGTTAAGCGGCTTAGAACAGATAATGGCTTGGAATTTTGTAATGACGAATTCAATGAATTTTGCAGGAATAAAAGAATTGCTCGACATCGTACCGTGAGAATGACACCTCAGCAAAATGGTGTGGCAGAAAGAATGAATAGAACTCTTTTGGAAAGGGCTCGTTGCATGATTTCAAATGTTGGGTTGACTAACGCCTTTTCGGCAGAAGCTATCTCTACAGCTTGGTATATTGTCAATCGAGCTCCTTCTGCACCTTTTGAACTTTAAGACTCCAGAGGAAAAATTGCTAGGTACTCCTGCTAATTATTCTGATTTAAAGATATTTGGTTTCCATGCATACATGCATGTAAATGATGGGAAATTAAATCCAAGGGCTAAAAAGTGCATTTTTCTTGGGTAAGCATCTGGGGTGAAAGAATACCGACTATGGTATCCTGATCCCACAACACCAAAATTTATAATTAGCAGAGATGTAACATTTGATGAATCCTCTATATTACATTCTGGAAAAGAGTCTTCTAGTTCTTATAATATAGATAAAGAAAAGAGTACACATAAACAGGTAGAGGTTGAGATTGGAATTTCTTCTGAGCCAAGACCATCAACTTTTGAACAAAATACAGTTGAAACTCCTGAAGTTGAGCCAGAAGATGAAATTCATGAAGTTGAGACTCCTGAAGTTGAACCAGAAGAAGAGGAGTATTTTATAAACAAAACATAGACCAAGAAGAGAAAGTAAACATCCATTAAGGTTTGAAGATTATATTGCATTTGCTTTTTCAGTTGCACAGAAAATTGAAGAAATTGGAGAACCATCAAAATATTCAGAAGCAGTTTTTGGTGTTGACTCAGTGATGCGTGGCTAGAATTCATGGTTTTAAGCATTATGTACCTTACATTTTATGTGCGTTTGTGATAAAAAAATACACGTCATATGGGCATAATGGAGTCTATTTCATGTGTAGGTGAATTGGAGATGGAAGCCGAACTAAATGGATGCATAAATGTCAAAAATACGCTCAAGAGTCGAAAAGGAGTGACCCGGGCTATAGTCGGGCGTTTGGGGCTTAAAGCCAGGTCTGCCCAGGCTATAGTTGGGCGTTTGGGGCTTAAATCCAGGCCTGCCTAGGCTATAGCTGGGCGTTAGAGCCATAAAGCCAGGCCTGCCCAGGCTATATCTGGGCGTTTAGGGCTTAACGCCTGAGGTTCCAGGTCCGGTCAATTCCGAGTTTTGAAGGTTTTAAGTGTTTCCCGGTTTAAATAGAAGTCTCCTACACGTTTAGGGTTTGTCCCAAACATATAAATAGACCCAAAAACACAACTTTGAGAAGAGGATGCCATTTTTGGAGAGAAGATACACGCAGGATCATTGAGGAAGCAAAGGATTATCAGTTTTCTTCATCTTATTCTAGTATTTTCTATTTATGCAACACTTATGCAATTGTTTTATTCTAGCATGAGTGGCTAAACACCCATTGTTCTGGGGTTGTGGTTTATCCATGAATATTGTTATTCGACATTAACTTAACCTTGATTATAATTCACTCAATATATGGTTTTTTCTTCAATCTGCGTTTAATTGCTTAATTATTTGGCCAACAGTTAGGTTCTATATACTATCTATGTTATGCTTGGGAAATCCGTATATAGATTAGAGAAGAATTAAAGAGAGCGCGATATTAACCCTTCATGGATCAGATTTGTGGTTAGGATAGTAATATACCTAGTCACCGTGCTTAATTAAACATCGTAATCTTAGTGCGTTCTAATAGATTAATTTCATAGGAATATAGGCGTTAATCTATTGAGAATAGGCGAGTAGTACTTCGGGAGAAGGCTATGAGAGCAATTATCGATTAATTAGCAACCATGAGTGAACTATATAAAAGGGAGAGTTAATTAGAATGCAATACGAGTGGTGAATTGATCACAACCCTGGAATATTTGTCTCTACTGAATACACACAACAATATTCTTGTCACTTGATAATTAGTTAGTTCGTAGAATCGTAGTATAAAATAGTTACATTCCTGAATTTTATTTTGGCTCGATTAAATAACAATTAGAGTGATTCAGCAAGTAGTTTACGCAAGTCCCTGTGAGTTCGACATTCGATTTAATATTATATTACTTGCTACGACCACGTATACTTGCGTGTGCATTTGGAACCAACAAGTTTTTGGCGCTGTTGCCGGGGACTTGAATATAGACTACTTTTTAGTTACTTGCTCTAATTGTTTATTTCATTGAATCTAACGCCACGTGATTTTTGATCTAATCTCAAGAACTTCAAGTGAATTCATAGGGTCAGATCCAGGATAGACTTGACGGCTTTGACCCCGAACCTAAGAGATGATTTCACAGGAGATTGCGAGAAGCAAGAGATACAGACAATATTCAGGACTTCATCTGATTTTCTGTGAACATGGCAGAGGAACAACACATGGTTTTTCAGGAGGTGTCAATGCCCAGTAGTGCTAATGTCACCTCCAGCATCGTGAAGCCCAGAATCACTGGGCACTTTGAGCTGAAACAGAGCATGATCCAACTACTTCATGCAAACGGGCAGTTTTTGGGTCTTCCACACAAGGATCCAACTAGATGATCTGTATGATCTAGTTGGATCCTTGTGTGAAAAATCATCTAGTAGCCCCTTTGAGCCGTTTGACCTTTTCTTTGGTACCCACATTACAAGCCGTACCCCTATTTTGTTCTTAAATTGAGATTTTTGCACATGTTCCTCCTAAGGCACTTAGTCGCTAAAAGAAGTAAGGTGGGATATTGGGGATTAACTTTTGAGTGGAGCCATGGAAAGGCCTGTTAGTGCACTAAAAATTGTATTCAAAAGTCACTAGCCATTGAATCTTCATGTATGGAGTGTGTGTAGGAAAGAAAAAAATGATAGTAAAAGTATGTACAAAAAGATACACACCTCCAAATTTTTATTAATTTGTGCTAGTGAAAATATAGAAGTGCTTACTTGAAAAAGGCCTATGTTGAATATGAATATTGGCAAGGGAATTGGTTGAGAAGAATATGTGTTGATTTGTGAAGGTAGTGTATTAAAGTGCTTAGGAGGGTTAGTCACTATTCCTAAATATATCCTACCCGTACCTTAGCCTACACTACAACCTTAAACGTCCTAATTGATCCTAGATTTGGCTAACTTGAATTAGTGGAGATCTACACTACGGGCAAGCTTATGGCACTACCATGGGATGCATATGAATTCTTTGTGAGAGTGAGTGAATTTGTTCAATTGTGTGATGTCCTTAAATAATGTTCAAAATCCTATTTGAATGTGTGGACTAGTTATATTCACTATTTTGTTGTTGGTGAAGGCACATGATCTCATGAACGATTGGTAATATTGTAATTTTCTTGTTGGGTAGGTCCGTGAATTGAGAGGACTTAGTAGTTGCAAGTCGACTCTTGAGGTTGGGTGGTTGCAATTAGGTTGATTCATGTGATTGATTAAATNTCCCTTAGCCTACATTACAACCTTAAAAGTCCTAATTGATCCTAGATTTGGCTAACTTGAATTAGTGGAGATCTACACTACGGGCAAGCTTATGGTACGACCACGGGATGCATATGAATTCTTTGTGAGAGTGAGTGAATTTGTTCAATTGTGTGATGTCCTTAAATAATGTTCAAAATCCTATTTGAATGTGTGGACTAGTTATATTCACTCTTTTGTTGTTGGTGAGGGCACATGATCTCATGAACGATTGGTAATATTGTAATTTTCTTGTTGGGTAGGTGCGTGAATTGAGAGGGCTTAGTAGTTGCAAGTCGACTCTTGAGGTTGGGTGGTTGCAATTAGGTTGATTCATGTGATTGATTAAATTGTTATATTTGGGCATGTTTAAAGAAGGGAAAGAATGTGAAATTTTGTATGATCATACTTGATTGCCGGTATCAATCATAGTTAAGGGGTAATGTGTGTGATTGAAAAGTAGAATACTCCTTGTTAATGAAATGTGTACGTGTTGAAGGGTAGTAGATTGTCCCATTGCTCGAGGACGAGCAATAGTCTAAGTGTGGGGTGTTGATGTGTGGCTAGAATTCATGGTTTTAAGCACTATGTACCTTACATTTTATGTGCGTTTGTGATAAAAATACACGTCATATGTGCATAATGGAGTCTATTTCATGTGTAGGTGAATTGGAGATGGAAGTCGAGCTAAATGGATTCATAAACGTTAAAAATACGCTCAAGAGTCGAAAAGGAGTGACTCGGGCTATAGCCGGGCATTTGGGGCTTAATGTCAGGCCTGCCCAGGCTATAGCTGGGCGTTTGGGGCTTAAAGCCAGGCCTGCCCAGGCTATAGTTGGGCGTTAGAGCCATAAAGCCAGGCCTGCCCAGTCTATATCTGGGCGTTTAGGGCTTAACGCCTGAGGTTCCAGGTCCGGTCAATTCCGAGTTTTGAAGGTTTTAAGTGTTTCTCTGTTTGAATAGAAGTCTCCTACACTTTTAGGGTTTGTCACAAACATATAAATAGACCTAAAAACACAACTTTGAGAAGAGGATTCCATTTTTGGAGAGAAAATACACACAGGTTCATTGAGGAAGCAAAGGATTATCAGTTTTCTTCATATTATTCTAGTATTTTCTATTTATGCAACACTTATGCAATTGTTTTATTCTAGCATGAGTGGCTAAACACCCATTGTTCTGGGGTTGTGGTTTAGCCATGAATATTGTTATTCGACATTAACTTAACCTTGATTATAGTTCACTCAATATATGGTTATTTCTTCAATTACGCGTTTAATTGCTTAATTGTTTGGCTAGCAGTTAGGTTCTATGTACTATCTATGTTATGCTTGGAAAAGCCGTATATAGATTAGAANAGGAATATACCTAGTCACCGTGCTTAATTAAACATCATAATCTAAGTGCGTTCTAATATATTAATTTCATAGGAATATAGGCGTTAATCTATTGAGAATAGGCGAGTAGTACTTCGGGAGAAGGCTACGAGAGAAATTATCGATTGATTAGCAACCATGAGTGAATTATATAAAAGGGAGAGTTAATTATAATGCAATACGAGTGGTGAATTGATCACAACCCTGAAATATTTGTCTCTACTGAATACACACAACAATACTCTTGTCACTTGATAATTAGTTAGTTCGTAGAATCGTAGTATAAATAGTTACATTCCTGAATTTTGTTTTGGCTCGATTAAATAGCAATTAGAGTGATTCAGCAAGTAGTTTAAGCAAGTCCCTGTGGGTTCGACATTCGATTTAACATTATATTACTTGATACGACCACGTATACTTGCGTGTGCATTTGGAACCAACACTTAGCCAAGTGGCTGATTGCAGCAAATGAAGAAGTTAAGTCTCTCCACAAGAATGGTACTTGGTCTCTTGTGAAGACGCCATCAGAAAAAAAGAATTGTTGGTTGCAAATGGGTCTTCAAGAAAAAGGATGGCATTCCAGGGGTTGAAGATGCGAGGTATAAGGCATGATTAGTTGAAAAGGGTTATAGTCAGGTACACGGAGTTTATTTAATGATATTTTCTCACCTGGTGTTAAACATAGCTCTATTCGTGTCTTGTTTGACTAAGTTGCCATGTATGAATTGGAACTAGAACAACTTGATATTAAGGCAATTTTTTAATATGGCGAACTTGAGGAACAAATATACATGCATCAACCTGAAGGATTTGAAATTGAAGGAAAAAAAGATCATGTTTGCTTGTTGAAGAAATCTGTGTACGGATTAAAGCAGTCTCCAAGACAATGGTACAAAATGTTTGATTCCTTTATATTGGGTCATGGTTCATTTGTGTAGTTATTACTTTATGTTGATTACATGCTCATTGATTCTAAGGATTTAACAGAAATTCACAATTTGAAAAGTCAGCTGAAAGTGAATTTGAGATGAAAGATTTGGGAGCCGCTTAGAAAATCCTTGGCATGGAGATCAAAAGAGATTCGAACAACCAACATGTTATTCCTGACCCAGTACTTGGAGAAAGTCTTGGAGAGGTTTGGCATGAAAGATGTTAAACCAGTTAGTACCCCTCTTGGTGCTCATTTTAAGTTATTAGTTGCTAAGTCCCCGCAGTCAGAGGAAGAAGAGAGGTACATGGCACATGTTTCTTATTCCAGTGTAGTCGGCTGTATTATGTATGGTTTGTACACGTCTAGACATTTCACAAGCAGTGAGCGTGGTAAGACGGTATATGGCTTGCCCTGGTAAAGAACATTGGCAGGCTGTGAAATAGATTCTCAGAAACTTGAGAGGTACTTCAAACACATGTTTGGAGTTTTGGAGAAATACCAACACTTTGGTTGGTTTTGTAGACTCAGATTATGCAGGTGATCTTGACAAATGAAGATCACTGACAGGCTATGTATTTTGCATTGATGGTTGCGGTACTAGTTGGAAAGATACATTACAACATGTAGTAGCTTTATCTACTACCGAAACAGAATATATGGTAGTGACCGAGGCAATCAAAGAAGCCTTATGGTTGAAGGGTCTATTTTCGAAACTCAATTCACACCAAGGTGGTATTACCATTTTCTGTGATAGTCAAAGTGTCATTCACTTGACTAAAGATCAGATGTATCATGAGAGGCCAAAGCACATTGATATAAAGTGTTATTTTATCCGAGAAACAATTGCTGAAGGAAAAGTCTCTATTCAGAAGATCAGCACTGGAGACAATCTTGCTGACATGTTCAAAAAACCTCTTCCAGTGTCCATGTTCAAACTTTGCTTGAACTTGATTGGCATTTATGAAGAATGATTTTGCACATTGAGGTTTTTGCAGAGAAGGTGAAGCAATTTTACTATATCAGCCAAAATTAGGCCAAGGTGGAGATTTGTAATTATGACCAATAGTTTGGCTAGTGGAGTCCATCTCACATAAACAAAAGCCTATTTGCAGAGTAGACTTTGTTGGCAATATCCTTTGGGACCCAAAAATATTGCATTGTGTGGTGGATTTCATTTTCACAAGTTGTATCTTTTCTTTTTTAAATAAGAGGCCAAGACTTTTTTGCCTATTAAAGGAAAGGCCATTAGTTCATTTTAAACACACCAATAAGACTTGAGTCTTCGTTTCTTGTTTCTTCTCCTACTTTAGTAATTGAGAGTATTTTGTAAGAGAATGAGTGTTGGAAAACACTTGTGTGAACCCTTTCTTTGGAGTGAACTTGTGAAGTTATTCTCTTGGGGGTATTTGGGATTAATTAGAATATTTACTCTAATTTTGCACTCTCTTTTGTACTCTTGTTGATATAGTAAAATTGTTCCTCTACGCTTGTGGACGTAGGTCACCTTGACCAAACCACATTAAATTTTTGTCTTCTTTATCTTCTTTAATTGCCGTTATTATCAATTTGCATTGTCTTTGTTATTGACATTATAACATTGTTTGGCTAAATTCTGCACTACCTGAATTTCCGATCCTAACAAATAATATATATTATTGAATCGTTCAAAATATCGTGTCGTCCAAAGTATATCCACATTTAAGCCTTCTTAAGATATGAGATTAATGATTTTAGAAATGAGATAATTTACATGCTTTAAAGACTTTTTATATATTTTCAGAAAATTCTCAGAAAAATCCGCAGTTGCTATATTTTGGGTGCGTACTAGATAACCTATTCACTATGCAATAATTCATAAATCACATGAAAACTAAACCGCATTTGATAACCCCGGTGTAACCACCTGTACGTACCGAATAGCAAAACAAACAAAAATCATATGCTTTGATTAGGTTAAGCGTGTGCTCAATTTCCCACATGTTGCACGTCTTTACCCCGAAATTAGGTAACATTGAAAAACGACAGATTCAGATTTAGCCTTCTAACTTTATCTCACCTTTATATAATCCCTCACACTTTGCACTCTTCCAATCAAACCCCACAAGAAATATACTCAAAATAATCCCAAAATAGGTTGCTACTTTCAGTTTCATAGCTTTATTCTTGGAAATGTTCTTGTTATATAAAAGAATGCTTTAAAAAAGTTAAAATATCTATAATTTTTCTACTCACTTACAACAATAACAACATACTCAGTAAAATTTTACAAGTCGAGAGTAGAGAACATAATTTGTACGCAAATTTTATCCGTACTTTGTAAAGATAAAAAAATTGTTTTCGATAAACACTCGATTCAAGTAAAACATAATCCCAGCATCCAGCTCTGCTACTCATTTCGCTAAGTTCAAATGGCAAAGTTTAATGGGAACCTAAAATCTTGGATAGAGATTGCTGTCCCAGCGGTTATAATAGCACCCTGTAGGATTTCAGTTTCTCCTAAGCTGGAGACTATATTAGAAGAAGAGGATTTCGAGGACGCTGATTTTCAAGAACTATATTCTGGGACGGGGAATTATGTTTTCTTCCTTAAAGAGTTGAGTTCTCTAGAGTTGAATTAGCTAATTAGCAAAGTATATATATA
>ML402080.1:75418-106518 GCA_005239525.1 Nicotiana knightiana | reverse complement strand
TCAATTATCCAGGAACCTTCTATTTGATCTCATCTCAGAGAAAATCACAACACACAACATGCTCTTCACGCCAGCAGGAGATATACACCTCGAATCGTGGTACAAACCATTGAGAACACTTTGAAAATCCATTTGCACATAAACAAGCCATCAGAACTTAGTATCTCTAACTCAACCAAGCCGCGCAGTCGCCAAATCCAAGTTTATTGCCACAAACACCTGTAGAGACTCACCACATCATAGGTACCCAAAGAACCGATCATTTCCATTATCGTGTTGATCCAAGCTATTACCAAGTTGTCCTATTTCTCCGAGTTCCCTTCAAATTTCCTTCAATTGATACCTCTCCTTGATAGAACACCATGATCCTTAACCAAACTCACCCCACGAACTCTAGCATAAAACCACACCGTCCTAAGGCCCATAAGCTGCTGAATTCTCTCTTAAGCACCCCAAAAGTACCACAACCAAGATACCCACTATGAAGAGACCTTTTGCAGACCCAAAATTGTTTCCTTCAGCTCCTCGATACTGAAGTGTATAATCCACAATATTATAGAAATTCCACAAGTCTCGACACCATCCAATGTAAATCTCACTTTCTAGCCATAGACAGATCCTGAAAATTCCCAATTGCTACATATAAATCTTGAATCCATTAGAACCATTCTCGAGAGTCATCCACTCTACTCATATCTCAATTGCACCGCCCAAATGGGTCGAACGACCTGTGCCCATTATCATGGTGACACCCAAAGAAGTAATCCTCACCTTAACGCAACCAAGCAAATTCCTACTCCATGCACACCACATCCTTCATGAATAACCACTCAATCATTCCATGATTCCCATATACCCATAGAGTGTAATACAACCCCTATCCACAAATTCCCTCACTCAAGTCATCCTCGAACTCAATCTATACAAGTCATAACTGATTCACAAGTATGCCTCCGACTGAAACCAATACAATACATAACCATGCTATCAAATCGTCGGTAGCAGACTTTCCCACTTCGGTCAAAGCCATAGAAAAAAATAGTGGATAACTCACAATACCCATACTCTATTGCTGCCATAAGCCCCCACCGAAGTTCAACTCAATCCTTCATAAGCTCATCTAACTCAAACTATCTAATACCTCAAATCATCTGCAAATCTCGCATTCATCCTCGTGACGGTCAAGGTATCTATCACCACTGATCCAAACTCAGATCACGCAAATATAACCCACTAGTAGAAACGGAAGCCTCCACACAACCTCATGAAATTCACACATCCGTAGATTACCTCGTAGGATGTAATCCACCTGCTTAGCCTCAAACTGACATCTCTTTCTACCCCTTTTCACAACCACAACTACTACGCAATCACTAAACCTTCTTGAGTCTAAACTCACCAACATGGCATGAGAACCTAATTCGTTCCACACTTAAACAACATGCAAGATCCTCCAATACACTCATAACTCGAGACTATACATCACATCAATACAAAATCAAATACCCAATATGAACACAGGTGAAACTCAAGCAAACTCTTCTCATCACATTCAAACCATATGAACACAGGTGAAACTCACATCATACTCATCACCTAGCCATCCAGCCGCTCATTGATTCACGATTCCACTCATAGGGACACTACAGGATGTAAAATTCCCAAAAACATATGCTCACACAACCTAAATCTCTGTGCTCAAGCCACAGCCAAAACCTGGCCTCATGTCATCCAAACTGGCCCATCATCAGCACAATGAAATCACATCTCGCACCCCATCCATGGGATCACAAGCCATCGATGCACAAATGATACCGAGCACTCACATGCACATACGTATGCATGGAAGGAATTCAAAGAGTTACGCTTCAAGCTGAATCAATGTTGCATGATAAGGAAATAAATATGGAAAGTATATCCTAAATTCCCTGTAGCCTCTCGAAGATAGGTATAGACATCATCATATCGATCCGCAAGATTCTACTCGATACTTGCTCATGACTTGTAGAACCTATGAACCTAGAGCTCTAATACCACCTTGTCACGACCCAAAGTCCACCTAGTCGTGATGGAACCTACCCAACCCGTCATGTAAGCCAATTAACAACTATCTGAATTAATGAATTTTTTTAAGGAAAGAAATGATAATAAAACTGCGTTTATACGAAAATTTCAAAGGACTGGTATTACAAATCATGAGCTTTTAAGATTAGAATATAAAACACTGATATGAAATAAATATATCATCTGCTCGAAATGTACATAAACAAATTTTTTGAATCTAAGGCTACAATGAACAAGAGGCAACTACTACCTGAACGCAAGTACGTCTTCAATTCCAGCTCCCGTCGATCACAGCAACATCAGCGTCCACATCTGCACGCAAGGTGAAGAAGTGTAGTATGAGTTCAATCGACCCCATGTACTCAATAACTAACAAACTTAACCTTACGTTAAAAGTAGTGACGAGCTAGAACAAAGGTCGGGTAAGACACCAATGGCCAATAAAAGTTCATAACAATGTAAAGCAATAAATAAAGAAGTAATTCAGAGACAAAATGCTCATCTTATTCATAGTTTCCAAAAAATAGTTCTGTCTTTCAAGTATATCAGTGAATTCCCAAATCCTTTACCGAAATCATCAAAAATATGAGTACGTTTGAAAACTGTATTCTTTTTTTCCAAAAATCCTTTCAACAATAAATAAGATGTTTTATTTTCTTTCCAGATAGCAAGTGTAAAATACCTCTCTATGCCCATAAGCCAGTATGTATGAGAAGTCATGAATGACGTGATACCGTACAACATGAGAAAAAATGCATCTCTATGCTTGTATGTCAAGTGTGCATGAGAAATGTGATGCAACTCAGTGGTAAAACCATATGCATACTCTCAGAGTAACAATTCACTCAGTACTCCCAGCCACTCAGTCCTCACAGCCAATCAGTCCTCATAATCACTCGGAACTGGGGGTGTGTACAGATTCTGGAAGGGCTCCTTAGCCCAAGCGCTATAAACTGCACGCATAACTCACGTGTTGTACGGACAACTCACGTGTTATAGTACAAATATTTGGATCCGCACAGACAACTCACGTGCCATAGTATAATATCTGGATCTGCACGGACAACTCACATGCCATAGTATAAATATTTGGATCCATACGGATAACTCACATGCCATAGTATAAATATCTGGATCCACATGGACAACTCACGTGCCACAAAATCAATAACTTCACAATCAGGCCCTCGATCTCACTCAGTCATCAATCTCTCCAGTCTCTCGGGCTCACAGTACCATGAAACTAGCCCAAAAATAATAATATGATGTCTCAATACGTAGCAACATAGACTGCGATATGATACGAAATGAATGAACATTACTGAGTATGAAATTTCAATGTAAGCAAATAACTCAACAACAATAACGACCTCAATGGGTCCCAAGAGAATAAGCATGTAGCCTAGACATGGTTTCTAACATGGATCACAACTCAATAGCTCTAGTACATAGAGATTTCATGGTTACAGATAAGGTCAGGTAACTACACAGCCCAACAGAAATAATAGAGTCACAATTCACACGGTGCACGGCCACACGCCCCGAAAATAGCATGTGCTTCACCTCAACACCAAACACATAGCACGAAACTCCGGGTTTCAAACCCTCAGCACCAATTTTAGAAGTGCTACTTATCTCGAATCAGCCAATTCTAATACCGAACAAGCCAAGCGATGCTCCTAAAATGCCATATCACGCATATTGACCTCCAAACGGCTCGAAACCCTATGAAAGGATGAGAAGAACACCGTGAAAATCATCTCAATCAGAGCTCTAGAACACAAGATATGCTCAAAGTACCAAAAGAATGCAGTCTGATTCTTTTTATACACAGAGATTTTCGCTTTTGCGACAAAAACTCCGCACCTCTGCATTTCGAACTGTCATTTCCGCTTTTGCGGACCATTTTTCGCACCTGCGGGGTCACAAATGTGAACCTAACTTCGCATCTGCGAAGCACCAGCACCAGCACCAGCTCTCTTCTCCGACACTAAAATAAGCATAACTCTCTCATACGATGTCTGAATTCGATGATTCTTTTTTCTATGGCTCCGTAATTATGATATGGATTTAATGCTTCAATAAAAACAGACACTAAAGTTTGTTTGCTTAATGTGGTATCATTTATTCTTGAAGAAACGATGTCGAAACATAAAAAATGAGCGCAACACATCCCAAACCTATCCGAAACTCACCCAAGCCCCTCGGGACCCCGTCCGAACATACCAACAAGTACCATAACATAACACGAACTTATTCAGGGTCTCAAATCACACATAACAATATCGGAACGATGAATCACACCTCAATTCGAACTAGAATAAACTTTCAACTTTCAACTTCCAAAATTTGCGCCTAAACACCAAATCCATCCGGAATGAACCCAAATTCTACACACAAGTCCCGAATAATATAAAAATCTATTCCAATTCCTGGAACCACAATCCAAATCCGATATCCTCAAAGTCAACTTCCGGTCAAACTTATGAACTTTTCAAACCTTCAAATTTCCAATTTTCGCCAATTTGTGCCGGAACCTTCTAGAAACATCCAAATGCAAATGCCGAAACCTTTAAACATCCAAGTTTGTAATTCATTCTTCAAAATCGATTCTGAATAACCTGAAAACCAAAACCGACGATTCACACAAGTCATAATACATCATACGGAGCTACTCATGCCCTCAAACTACCGAGCGAACTGCAAATGCTCAAAACGACCGGTCGGGTCGTTACAATCTCCCCCACTTAAACATATGTTCATCCTCGAACGTGCCAAGAGTCGTTATAAAGCCATCAAATCGCTATGTAACCTTACCATGCACATACCCGGGGGTGATCCAACGTCATCCTAATTCATATAGGCCTGAAAACACAAGATAACTGGAGATCCTTAATTCAGCCTTAGCTCGTAAACACCTTAGAATCCAATTTCCAATATCCGAAATTTCTTATAAGGCCCGCATCTCGCATCTATACACTGTATAAGTCTAAACAAGCTGTATTAAGCCATAATCATAACCTAAGATGAAATCACATGATATACCGCATAACTCAAATACTCATCGCAAAATCTCCACTCACAATAGCTGCCCAAAACAACCAAATTCTGGTAATAAATCTCATGTCAAACAAAACCTCATTCTAAAGCCTCCATACGCTGCCGGTGATGAAAGAAACACGGATACTCATAACAATTCATCAAATCAACAAGTCATGGAGTTCCCTCTCCTTCAACAAGAATTATAGCCAACTTCTAAGCCGACCTCCGATATTATTCTTCCGTAATCAAATCAGATAGTATTCATTCTAGGTCCAATGACCTCATTTCATCAAACACAACCACTCTAGTGACTTGCCACACCAATACAACCTAAAGCCACAACCCGTGCAATCCGTACACCAATAAGCAACAATCCAAATGTACTCCATCATGGAAAATGACTTACAGGAGAAAACCATCCTGCAAGTTCGACAAGTACCACCACAATCGCAGTGCTACAAACCCATCATATATAGTAAAACCACGACACATAAATCTGACACAAGGAATCACATCTCAACATATCTCCGTTGCAATACGCGGCCCCATCCAAACACGGGTCCATATGAGATACTTCAGTAGTTTTAAATGCCAAATCCTCTGGTAAGAGTACTCATCGTGTAATTTATCATTTTTGCCTATTGTCATAAAAAATTTACGAGTTTTGATCTTAAAATCAGCTTTGGGAGCAAATTTGACTGGTGAAAGTCAAAACATCGACTTCATTCATATATACCAACATGGACTCAGCAATTATGGGAAATACGGTGGATAGAGATTGATTTTAGTAGAATACAGGTAGTATGAGAGTTAAAAGATTTGCATCTTCGTGATAGGAATGAGTTGAAGGGGGACAACTTTAAATTGTTACGGAGGTTTATAATACCCAGCCAGTTGCCGACATGAAATACGTGAACAAAGTGATACTCTCCTCGAGCAGTTTGTACAAATCTGGATTCAACAATATGACATACAATTATATCCAACGTTTAGTGCGTTTTTTAGATAATGCTGATGTCCGGGTCAGCTTACATACATCTCGACTATCTCCGACGAGTACTTGGTACTCACTAGCCCATGTATCAAGTTAGCTCACCTGGACTACTGATTTTTAGAAAATACCACTAGAAGCGGACCTAATTAAATACCCCTTCCACATTATGTGTTTCTTCTTGAAGATACAATAATAATTTGGTAAATTTTTTCAGATTTTGAGTTACTTCTATGAAGAACAATGGAGTAATTCATTATTATTTGACCAACTCATCAAAGAGGTAATTCATTATTTCAGGTACAGTTCATGCTTGAGCCATACGTATTTAAAATGCATCACCAAAACAAAGATGTCATAAGTAGCAGAGCAAAGAAACTCAGTTGAATACAACAGAAATATCACCAGCAGCTGAAGATAACGAAGAGGTAGAATGAGAGATTCAAAAATTGTTAGTGGATGCTGAAGAGTAGATACATAAATTAACGAGAGTAGATTCTGAAAGACCAGTTTCATACTGAATTTGCAAAGAGTAGCAAATTTTGGAAGTTGTTGACATGCACTTTTTCACAGATCAGATGTGTGATGTAGCTATTAACGCATACATCTAGTGCACCCTCACATTTTAACAAAAAGCTATGTCATACAACAAGAACACAGAAACGCACGAACGCACACAAAGAGTTGTAAGGCCAAAAGTTGACTCTTAATTAGTTGTAAAGTACACAAAAATACATATGTGAGGGCCTATTTCACACAGCTGCATGGTGTACAAAATGGAACTTGGGATTAGCTGCCTCAAACTCTTGGAATATGCTTAGTCATGTGTCCCCTTCAACTGTCACCACCCAAATCCTAACCTGTCGTGATGACGCCTATCATAGTACTAGGCAAGCCGATATTTCCAAAATACTATCAACATTTAACATAAATTGAATCAAAAAATTTTAAATAACTAAAGTTTTCATAAAATGGTGTAAAAACCCAAACACAAGTGCGGAAAATAACTCCCAAAATCAGGGTGTCACTGAGCTTATAAGCATCTATATATCACCAGTCTAGAAAAGAAATGTCTACGAAAGTCTGAATCAAATACAAATAAGAAGAAAGACAAGGAAGGAGAAACAAGGACTGCGGACGGCGGGCAACTACCTCATAATCTCCAAAGATTGACCGTGCACGATATCAATGCCCACCATGTCCGGAAACACCTGGATCTGCACACGAAGTGTAGGGTATAGCGTGAGTACAACCAACTCAGTAACTAACAATAATAAATAAGGAACTGAAAGATAGTGCCGAGCTACACAGTTATAGTTCATCTTCAGTATCTCAACAAGAAAGTAGACTTTCTTTCAGATCCGGCAACTTAAGTCAAATTAGTTTATACATGCCAAGTTCAAGTAAAATTCGGATATAATATCTCCTAGAAGTTTCAAAACAATAACATATACTTCCTGCCTTCCAATTTATGTGAACATGTTTGCTTGGACACGGAGTTTTAAAAAAAATGAAGACTTTTGGAATTTGTGGTTCTAAACAAGTCAAAAAGGTGTCCAGAGTATTTGTGTGATTGTAAAAGTTTCTCAGTAAGGGTATAATTGTAAGTTTAAGCAAAATTATTTCTAAATTTAGAAAGGGGTCAATTTTTTTTGAACGGACCAAAAAGAAAATAAGTTCACATAAACTGGAACGAAGGGAGTAACAGCTATGTGCAACAACAATGAAAGCAAATACCGCCTCTCAGGGAAACAATCACTTAGTCTTTCTCAATAGCTCATCACTCAGCTCTCAGCCCTCAACACTCACACCCAATAGGTACCGACGCTCACTGGGGGTGTACAGACTCCGGAGGGGCTCCTTCATCCCAAGCGCTATATCGCTACGGCATGCAACCCGATCCCATAATATATAAATAGCCTAAGGCTCGTTGCAGCGTCCAACCTGATCCATAAACATACAACCCTCAGGCCCATTGCGGCGTGCAACCCGATCTATATATATACATATAGCTCACTGCTCGGCACTCAGGCCCTAACTCAGTCACCAACCTCTCCAGTCCCTCGGGGTTTCAGAAATCATAAAAATCAGCCCAAACAGAGATAATATAATGTATCAACAAGAACAAGAAGATAGTAAGATATGATATGTAAGTAAAACCGTGGTTGAGTACAAGACAACAATTAGCAAATAATTCAACAAGTACACGACCTCTACGAGTCCTAACAGTGTAATCACATAGTCGAAGCATGATTTCTAACATGATTTGCAGTCAAATTTCTATAACACAGGGAGAGCATATAGCTAACAACAAGTTATTCAACTTTACAGTTGCACGAAATGGACCAAGTCCCAATTCCTATGGTTCATGCCCACACGCCCGTCACCTAGCATGTGCGTCACCTCCAAACCAGTCACGTAACACATAATCCAGGGTTCATACCCTCAGGACTAGAGTTAAAATTGTTACTTATCTTAATCCGAGCAAAACACTACTCCAATATGCTTTTGCCTCACGAGTCGGCCTCCAAATATCCCGAATATAGCCACAAGCAGTATAATACAGTCAATACGGCTAAAGGAATCAATTCTACAAGAAATTACGAAATTATAGCTCAAATCCGAAATCGGCTCAAGCCCAGCCCCCGGGGCCCACTACTCGAAATCCGAAAAAAGTCACAAAACCCGAAAGCCCATTCACTCACGAGTCTAACCATATCAAATTCATCAAAATTCGACATCAAATGGTCATTCAAATCCCAAAAATTAACTCTCCAAATCCGTAGCTTCAAACCCCCAAATTTCACCTTAAAAACACACAAACTAGGTGGAAAGTCAGTGTGGAAGAAAAATTTTGAAGAAACATGGGCACAAAGAGCTTACCTCAAGAATCCCCTTGAAAATCCTCTCAAAAACCTCAAAAATCCGAGCTCAAAATGTAAAAATGAAGCCAAAATCGCAAACCTTTGCTTTTTATATGTTTTGCCCAGTCATTCTGCTTCTGTGAACACTTAGCCGCTTCTGCGGCACCGCTTCTACGGTCCCTTGTCTGCGGTCCAAATCATGCTTTTGCGGGTGCGCATCTGCGCGAACCATCCACTTTTGCGGACCAGCGACTCCAAAACCGATTTCGCCTTTGCAATCCTCCACGCACAGGTGGAGTCTGCACCTGTAGAATTCCTTCCGCATCGGCGCTCCATAATCCACCAGTCCAATCTCTGCTTCTACGCATCCCAGCTCACACATGCGACCAATGTTCAACAGATGTGATTGCACCAGAAGGCTTCAGGTTCAGTAGTCTTCCAAACTCAAATATCAATACGTTAACCATCCGAAATCAACCCAAGGCCCGGGGACCTCAACCAAACATAACAACAAGTCCTAAAACGACATACGAACTTAGTCGAACCTTCAAATCACCTCAAACAACATCAAAAACACAAATCACACCCCAATTAAAGCCTAATGAACTTTGAAACTTTCAAATTCTACAAACAATGTTGAAACCTATCAAACCACGTCCGATTGACCTCAAATTTTGCACACAAGTCACAAATGACACCACAAACCTACTACAACTTCCGGAATCGGAATCCGACCCCGATATAAAAAATTCTAGCCCCCGGTCAAACTTCCAAAATTCTAACTTTCACCATTTCAAGTCTAATTCTACTACGGACCTCCAAATCACTATCCGGACACATTTCCAAGTCCAAAATCACTCAACAGAGCTAACGGAACCATCAAAAGTCGAATATGGGGTCATTTACACATAAGTCGACATCCGATCAACTTTTTTAACTTAAACTTTCAATTGCGAGAATAAGTGTCTCAATTCATTCCGAATTCCTTCCAGACCCGAACCAACTACCCTGATAATTCATAACACAATAGTAAAGAAAAAAATGAGCAGAAAATGGGGGAACGAGGCTACAACGCTAGAAACGAACGGCCGGGTCGTTACATCATCCCCCTCTTAAACAAACATTCATCCTCGAACGGGTCTAGAAATATACCTGGAGTCTCAATAGGTGTGGATATCTGCTTCGTATCTCCCGCTCGGTCTTCCAAGTAGCCTCCTCCACTGGTTGTCCTCTCCACTGCACCTTCATTGAAGCTAATTCCTTTGACATCAACTTCTGAACCTGCCAACCCAAAATAGCTACCGGCTCCACATCATAAGTCAAATCACCATTCAACTAAACCGTGCTGAAATCCAAAATATGAGACGGATCTCCAACGTACTTTCAGAGCATAGAAATATGAAATACTGGATGCACACTCGACAGACTAGGCAGAAAGGAAAGCTTGTAAGCCACCTCCCCAATCCTCTAAAGTACCTCAAAAGGCCCATTGAGCCGAGGGCTTAACTTTCCCTTCTTCCCAAACCTCATAACACCCTTCATGGGTCAAACCTTCAGCAGAACCTTCTCCCAAGCCATGTAAGACACATCACAGACCTTCGTGTTGGCATAACTCTTCTGTCTAGACTGTGTCATGCGAAGCCGCTCCTAAATCAATTTAACCTTGTCCAATGCATCCTGAACCAAGTCTGTACCCAAAATCCTAGCCTCACGGGGCTAAAACCTATCCACCGGAGATCTACACCGCCTCCCATAAAAAACCTCATACAATAATAATTGATGCTGTAAGCAAACTCCGCGAGTGGAAGAAACTGGTTCCATGAACCCCCGAAATCAATGACACAAGCGCGTAACATGTCCTCAAATATCTGAATAGTGCGCTCGGACTGTCTGTCCGTCTGAGGGTGAAATGTTGTGCTCAACTCAACCTGAGTGCCCAACTCTCGATGCATGGCTCTCCAAAACTGCGATGTAAACTGCGTGCCTCTACCTAAAATGATGGAAACTGGCACACCGTGAAGGCGAACAATCTATCGGATGTAAATCTCAACCAAGTGCTCTGAATAATAAGTGGTACCAACTGGAATGAAGTGCGCGTGCTTGTTCAGCCGATCCACAATCACCCAAATAGCATCAAACTTCCTCGAATTCCATGGGAGCCCAACTACAAAATCCATGGTGATCCGCTCCCACTTCCACTCTGGAACCTCTAACCTCTGAAGCAATCCTCCCGGTCTCTAATGCTCATACTTCACTTGCTGACAGTTCAGTTAAGGCACCAAGCTACAAACCCCACTATGTCTTTCTTTATCTTCTTCCACCAGTAGTGTTGCCTCAAGTCCTGATACATCTTTGCGGCACCCGGATGAACGAAATACCGTGAACTGTAGGCCTCCTCAAGAATCAACTTATGTAGCCCATCCATATTGGGCACACAAATCCGACCCTGCATCCTCAACACCCCATCATACCCAATAGTCACATCTCTAGCATCACCATGATGAAACTTGTCCTTAAGGACAAGAAAATGAGGATCATCATACTGGCGCTCTCCGATGTGATCAAATAAGGAAGACCGAAAAACCACACAAGCTAGAACCTGACTGGGATCCAAAATATCTAATCTCACAAACCAGTTGGCCGAAGCCTGAACATCAACTGCAAGAGGTATCTCTCCAACGGAAAGGAAAGCAAGACTACCCATACTCGCCGCCTTTCTACTCAAGGCATCGGCCACCATATTGGCCTTCCCGGGATGATACAAAATGGTGATATCATAGTCCTTTAGCAGCTCAAACCATCTTTGCTGCCTTGAATTTAGATCCTTCTGTTTGAAAAAGTGTTGGAGGCTTCGATGATCTGTAAATACCTCACAAGACACACCATAGAGATAGTGTCTCCAAATCTTTAATGCATGAACAATGGCAGCCAACTCCAAATCATGAATAGGGTAGTTCTTCTCATGAGCTTCAACTTAAACGAAGCATAAGCAATCACTCTACTCACCTGTATCAAGACACACCCAATACCGACCTGAGAAACATCACAATATACTATATAAGAACTAGAAGCTGAAGGTAGAACTAGAACTGTAGTTGTGGTTAAGGCAGTCTTGAGCTTCTGAAAGCTTTCCTCACACTCATCTGACCACATGAAAGGAACACCCTTTTGGGGTAATTTGGTCAAGGGTGATGTAATAGACTAGAAACCTTACACGAAATGATGGTAATAACCGGCCAAACCGAGAAAGCTCTGAATCTCCGTAGCTGAGGACATTCTGGGCAAACTTTGAACCGCCTCTATCTTCTTCAGATCTACCTGAATACCCTTACTGGACACCACGTGCCCCAAGAACGCCACTGAACTGAGCCAAAACTCACAGATGGAGAACTTGGCATAAAGCTTCTCCTCCCTCACCCGCTTTAAACAATCCTCAAATGCCGGACATACTCCTCCTAGCTACAAAAGTACACCAGGATATCATCAATAAACACAATAACAAACAAGTTGAGATAAGGTCGAAATACAGTGTTCATCAAATGCATGAATGAGGCGTTGGTCAGCCCAAAAGACATCACGAGGAACTCATAACGACCATAACGGGTCCCGAAAGCTATCTTTAGAATATCTGAGTCTCGAATCTTCAACTGGTGATACCCAGACTTCAAATCAATCTTGGAGAACACTCTCGCTCCCTGAAGCTGCTCAAATAGACCATCAATACACGGCAAATAATATTTGTTATTGATAATGACTTTGTTAAACTTCCTATAATCAATACACATTCTCATAGTACCATACTTCTTCTTCACAAACAGCACCGAGTCACCCCAAGGTGACACACTAGGCCTAATAAAACCCTTATCAAGGAGTTCCTGAAGTTGCTCTTTTAACTCCTTCAACTCAGCTGGTTCCATACGGTATGGAGGAATAGAAATGGGCTGAGTACCCGGCACCAAGTCAATACCAAAGTAAATATCCCTGTCAGGCGACATGCTCGGCAGGTCTGCAGGAAACACATCCGGAAATTCTCGTACCACCGGAACAGAATCAATAGTAGGGGTAGCAGAACCAACATCCCTCGCAAAGGACAAATAAGATAAACAACCCTTCCCAAACATCTGATGGGCCTTCAAATATGAAATCACTCTACTGGGAACATAGTCTAGAGAACCTCTTCACTTAATCCGTAGCAATTCCGGCATAACCAACATCACAGTCTTAGCGTGAGAATCCAAAATAGCATGACATGGAGACAACCAATCCATACCCAAGATCACGTCAAAATCGACCATACTAAGATGCAAGAGATCAACTCTAGTCTACAATCCTCTAATAATCACTACATACAACTGATATACACGGTCCACAACAATAGTATCGCCCACCGGTGTAGATATATGAACAGATGAAGCTAAAGACTCACGAGGCGTATCCAAATAATGAGAAAAATACGATGATACATATTAATAGGTGGAACTAGGGCCAAATAATATAGAAGCATCTCGGTGACATACTGAGACAATACATGTGATCACTGTGTATGAGGCAATAGCATCTGGTCTGGCAGGGAGTGCTTAGAAATGGGCCTAGCTGCCACCTGATCAGCCTCACCCTCTAGGGAGACCTCTAGCTGAGTGAGCCCCACCCCGAGTTGGCTGAGTGGGTGGTGAAGTAACTGGTGCTGAAGCCGTAGTATGACTCTTCTACTGAGTCGGACCTCCCGTAAGGCGAGGACAATATCTCTTGATATGGCCAAACTCTCCACACTCATAGAACCCCCCCGTGTTGGCAATGATGGTGGGGACTGAAGGGAGCCCCGAGCACCGGGATAACTGGTAGAAGTATTTGGCATAGATGAGCCCTGAACCAATGTAACACGGGACGAACTCTTCGTTGGAAGGGAACTGAGAGATGGCTGGCCCTGATGAGAACTGTAAGAACCATGGTCGGATGATGGACCACGATGAACCGGATGAGTCGTCTGAGCATGCCTATAGGGAAGACCTCTGCCGTGGTGGAACTGACCCCCAGAAGGAACACCGTTGAATCCACCCTGTCCGCGAGGCCTCTTAGCCTCCCTCTCAACCCGCTCATGGCTACAGACCATCTTTATCTACCGAGCAATACCAACAACCTCATCAAAAGTAGCACCAGACACCCTGTCTCTGGTCATAAGCAACCGCACCTGATATGTGAGGCCATCAATGAACGTCCTGATCCTCTCCCTATCAGTGGAAACCAACCAGACTGCATGATGGGCCAACTCAGAAAACCTCATCTCGTACTGCGTCACAGACATATCATCCTGACGAAGCTTCTCAAACTATCTACGCATCTCCTCTCTATGGGACTGAGGCACAAGCTTTTCCAGGAAGAGAACAGAGAACTCCTGCCATGTAAGTGGTGTTGCGCCGACTGGCCTACGCCTCTCATAAGCCTCCCACCAACTGAAGGAGGCCCCAGAGAACTGAAAAGTAGAGAACAAGACCCTACTGGTCTCTAAATTTTCTGTTGTATGGAGAATTCTCTGACACTTTTCCAAGAAGCCCTGGGCATCCTCCGCCTCAATACCACTGAAAGATAAAGGCTGGAGTCTCCCAAACCTCTCTAATCTCCGTTGCTCATCAACAGACATAACATGAACCATATAGGCCTGATCAGCTGCAAGCGGCTGGGCTGGTAGTGCCCCCGGTGTCTGGAGTCCTTACATCACCTACTCTGGTGTGCAGGCGGCGGGAGTCTTAGTACCTCCCCCGGCCTGAGAAGTGGTTGTTGCGGCTAGAACAGAGACCTCCTGAGCAAGACTGGTGCACACGGTCAGAATCTGAGTTAAGGCCTCCTGAAGGATTATAATCAAAATGGGCACAGGTGGTGCCTGAGCTGGCCCCACCGGCTCATCCACAACTGGAACTTGCTTCTGGACTGGGGCAACTGGTGGATCCACAGGTGCTGCCCTAGTTGATGTACGAGTTGCACCTATGCCCCTACCGCGACCTCGGCCTCTCGCGGTCCTGGCTGGTGGTACTGGTGGTTGTCTGTCCTGCCCAATAGAATGTGTCCTCACCATCTATGAGAGGATGGAACAACAGAAGTTTAGTTACCAGAATCATCAAGAATTCAAGAATTAGAAGTTTCCTAAGGGACTCGGAAGCCTCTCGAAGATAAGTACAGACGTCTCTGTACCGATGCGCAAGACTCTACTAAACCTACTCATGACTCGTGAGACCTATGTAACCTAGGCTCTGATACCAACTTGTCATAACCCAAATCTTAACCTGTTATGATGGCGCCTATCGTAGTACTAGGCAAGCAAACATTTCCAAAATACTACCAACATTTAACAGAAAATGAATCAAGAAATTTTAAACAACTAATGTTTTCATAAAAAGTGGTAAAACCCAAACACAAATGGGGAAAATAGCTCCCAAAATCAGGGTGTCACTGAGCTCATGAGCATCTATACATCACCAGTCTAGAAAAAAATGTCTGCGAAAGTCTGGATCAAATACAAATAAGAAAAATGACAAGGAAAGAGAAACAAGGACTGCGGGCACCGAGCAACTACCTCGTAATCTCGAAATATCGACCGTGCACGATATCAACGCCCATTGTGTCCGGGAAAACTTAGATCTGCACACGGAGTGCAGGATGTAGCGTGAGTACAACCAACTCAGTAAGTAACAATAATAAACAAGGAAGTGAAAGATAGTGATGAGCTACACAGCTATAGTTCATTTTCAATAATCTCAGCAAGAAAGTAGACCTGCTTTCAAATCCGGCAACTTAAGTCAAATCCATATGTACATGCCAAGTTCAAGTAAAATCCGGATATAATATCTCCCAGAAGTTTCAACACAATAACATATAGCAACTATATGCAACAACAATGAAATCAAATACCGCCTCTCGGGGCAACAATCACTCAGTCTTTCTCAATAGCTCATTACTCGGCTCTCAGCCCACAACACTCACACTCAATAAGTACTTGCACTCACTAGGGTGTACAGACTTCGGAGGGGCTCCTTCATCCCAAGCGCTATATCGTTGTGACACGCAGCCCAGTCCCATAATATAGAAAGAGCCATAAGGCTCGTTGTGGCATGCAACCTGATCCATGTATATATACAGCCCTAAGGCTAGTTTCGGCGTGCAACCTGATCCATAAACATACATCCCTCAGGCCCATTGCGGCGTGAAACTGATCCATATATATATACATATATCTCACAACTCGGCACTCAAGACCTAACTCAGTCACCAGCCTCTCAAGTCCCTCGGGCTCTCAGTAATCATAAAAACCATCCCAAACAGAGATAATATAAAGTATCAACAAGAACAAGGAGAGACTGAGATATGATACGCAAGTAAAACTGTGGCTCAGTACAAGACAACAATTAGCAAATAGTTCAACAAGTACACGACCTCTACGGGTCCCAACAATGTCATCACCTAGCCTAAGCATGATTTCTAACATAATTTCCAGTCAACTTTCTATAACACAGGGAGAGAATATAGCTAACAACAAGTTATTCAGCTATACAGTTCCACGGAATACACCAAGTCCCAATTCCTACGGTGCACGCCCACACGCTCGTCATCTAGCATGTGCATCACCTCCAAACCAGTCACATAACACATAATCCGAGGTTCATACCCTCAGGACCAGAGTTGAAACTGTTACTTACCTCAATCCGAGCAAAACTCTACTCCAATATGCTTTTGCCTTGCGATTCAGCCTCCAAATATCCTGAATCTAGCCACAAGCAGTACAATACAATCAATATGGCTAAAGGAATCAATTCTACAAGAAAGTGCAAAATTATAGCTCAAAATCCAAAATCGGCTCAAGCCCGCCGCTAGGCCCATGTCTTGAAATGCGACAAAAGTCACAAAATCCAAAAGCCCATTCACTCACGAGTCTAACCATACCAAATTTATCAAAATACGACATCAAATGGCCATTCAAATTCCCAAAATTAACTCTCCAAATCCCCAAAATTAACTCTCCAAATCCCTAGCCTCAAACATCCAAATTTCACCTAAAAAAAAAACACCAACTAGGTGGAAAATCGGTGGGGAAACATAATTATTGAAGAAATATGGGCACAAGGAGCTTAACTCAAGAATCCCCTACACAATCCTCTCAAAAACCTCAGAAATCCGAGCTCAAAATGTAAAAATTAAGCCAAAATCGCGAACCCTTGCTTTTTATATGTTCTGCCCAGTTATCCCGCTTCTGCGGATACTTAGCCGCTTCTGTGGTCCCTCATCTGCATATCCGGAACTCATATTATGCGACAACCCACTTCGGCGGTCCAAACCCTACTTCTGCGGGTGCGCATCTGCGCGAACCATCCGCTTCTGCGGACCAGTGGCTCCCAAGCCAATTCCGCCTCTGCGATCCTCCACGCGCAGGTGCGAGTCTGCACCTGCAGAATTCTTTTCGCATCTGTGCTCCACAGTCCACGAGTTCAATCTCTGCTTCTGTGCATCCCAGCTCGCACCTGTGAGCATGCACATGCGACCAATGTTCCGCAGGTGCGATTGCATTAGAAGGCTTCAGCTTCAGTAGTCTTCCAAACTCAAAAATCCTTCCGTTAACAATCCGAAATTAACCCGAGGCCCTCGGGACCTCAACCAAACATACGAATCAGTCCTAAAACCTCATACGAACTTAGTCAAACTTTCAAATCACCTTAAACGACATCAAAAACACGAATCGCACCCCAATTCAAGCCTAATGAACTTTGAAACTACCAAATTCTACAAACGACGCCTAAACCTATCAAACCACATCCGATTGACCTCAAATTTTGCAAACATGTCACAAATGACACCACGAACCCACTCCAACTTCCGGAATAGAGTTTAACCCCGATATCAAAAAGTCCACCCCCGGTCAAACTTCTAAAATTCTAATTTTTTCCATTTCAAGCCTAATTCTACTACGGACCTCCATATCACAATTCAGACGCGTTCCTAAGTACAAAATCACTCAACGGAGATAACGGAACCATCAAAACTTGAATCAGAGTTCGTTTACACATAAGTCAACATCCGTTCAATTTTTCCAACTTAAGCTTTCAATTGCGAGACTAAGTGTCTCATTTCATTATGAATTCCTTCCGGATCCAAACCAACTACCCCGATAAGTCATAACACAATATTAAAGCACAAAATGAGTAGAAATGCAATTAGTTCATCCTGCCGACAGAATTGCATAGTGAGAAAGTTTATTGAAAGAGAATGACATGCTATGCTATAGAATAGGCCAAATATTCAACAAAGCACACCATACCAGTACAACCATGCCTCCATCCCAAACAAGTGGGGAAAAACACATCATACAAGTACTATTTAAAAAGTGTATAGAGAATAGATTTACCAACAAGCTCCTTAAGGAGAAAAAATAGAACATGTCAAACCTATCTAAGATAAAAGGATATGCAAATACTTGCCTTCCTTCCTCTAAGTGAAAGTCATTTCTCCTTTAACAGAATCCGTAGCCTGTCAACAGTCATACTTTGTATGTCAGGTGTATGCGTTTTTGAAGTTCCTGCTGGAGTTAAGATAGAGTTTAGTACATCACTAACTATCGATGATAATGCCCAAGAATTTATTCTGCGATAAGTTGTTTCAACAAAGACTTCAAACTAGGACATTTACAACAAAGACAGAGTAGTAATTTTAACAATGAAGTTCTACCAGTGTACATTTGGCCTGAAAAAACATGAGGGTGTCTATGTAAGAACATATTATTTCTTGGACCTTTGTAGTCAAATCAATAGACCTCATTTCTTATAAGGCAAATTAATAGACCTCACTGTAAGTGGTTTCCACGTTCCCAGAGGTTTGGGGAATATGGCAATCAATGTCCCGGAAGGAACATTTACTAAAGTTAGAGCTAAGGCATGTTAATCACCTTTTTTCCAAGTCAGTCAATGTCCCGAAGACACTTTCTGAACCAACAGCCGGTATTCACCATCTAGTTGTCCCGATCCGATTTACCCTCCAAAAGGCATCGTGACAGCACCTAGTTTCTACGATTAGGTAAGCCTAATTACGGAAAAGATATTAAATGGAAGTAATAAAATAAAGATGGAATAAAGTAAATCTACTAATGAAACATCACCACTTGGTACGTACAAAATATAACTTCCCAGAACCCGGAATATCACAAACAGTCACAAGCTTCTAACACTACTGTAGCTCTAACAAAAACTGGAAAAGTACATAAGAACGTTTCTACAAGATAGAATAGAAGGAGACTCGGAGGATTCTGCAGATGCAGCATAAATACCTTGCAGTCTCCCGGAATCAGCAGCAACAACTAACCACGAGGATGATAGCACGTACTGGATCTGCACACGAAAACATGTGCAGTAAAGGGCATGAGTACACCACATTTGGTACTCAGTAAGTGTCAAGCCTAATCCCGGTCAAGTAATAACGAGGTCAGGTTAAGGCTCTACCGGATTTCTAAATAAGTCAGTTTAAAACATTACAAAAGATAGGTAATGTCTACAGTAAACAGTTTAGGAAAAATAATATAAGTTTACAGTAAGAAAATCCTCGGCTCAACATAATATATATCACAAAGTGAAATCTCCCAGGATACCATCCCTTAGTTCCAAATGATTATGAAGTACAGGGGGAAAGCTCCTGGAATACGTCTGTAGTCCCAATTTAAATATGCAGTACAGGGGAGAAAGCTCCCGAAATACGTCTGTAGTCCCAATTTAAATATGCAGTACAGGGGGAAAGCTCCCGGAATACGTCTGTAGTCCCAATTTAAATATGAAATGTGAATGAATTCCGGATAAGGTTTACTTAAACAGCTCAGGAGAAAAGTCACAGGAAAAATACAGGATAGGACTAACTAAACATGGTGCACATAGTATCAAATAGGAATTTCAGGTAAAACAGGTAGGCATGCTCCTTCCTAATCTAAACTATACAATTAGCACATTAAACAGTGAAATAAGAGTGAAATGATTTATGGCATGGAAGGAAAAACAGAATTTTAGCAACAATGGCCCGTGCACGTACTCATCACCTCACGTACACGCGCCCATACAACAAATAGTATCAAAACAACCTAAGGGGAAAGTCCCCAACACAGAGTTAGGCAAGCCACTTACCTCGAATGCTCTAATCAACTCGAAATCATGGTCTTGCCACAAGTACCTGACTCCGAATGGCCCAAATCTATTCAATTCAATTGCGTAATGTAAATATCACTTTAAGAAATCAATCTAGCTAATTAGTTCAAGGCTAATACACGAAATTAGGAAAATATCCCAACAAGTCCCCCGGGCCTACGTCGCAGAATCGGGTAAAAATTATAAATTCCGGACACTCATTCACTCACGAGTCTAACCATACAAGAATTACTCGAATCGGATACCAAAATCTCGATCAAAACTCAAAAACTTGGCCTAAGAACTTTATCCAAATTTTTCCCAATTTTCCACCAAAAATTCGAAATTAAAGGATGGATTTAAGTGTATAATCATGGAAATTAGTCTTAACCGAGTAGGAATTACTTACCCAAGTTGCACAGTTGAAAATCTCTCCAAAAATCGCACTTTCCCGAGCTCTCAAGTTCAAAATATAAATTATGTCTTAAACCCTCGATTTTGGGTTTAAAAATCTGCCCAGGTGAGAGTTCATCGCGTTCGCGGAAGAACCATCACGAACGCGAATGGTAAGAAACACGCGCCCTAAATTTGGCCTATGCGAACGCGTACCTAGGGCTGCGAACGCGGACCATTGCCTCCCTAACCCAACGCGAACGCGTTACCATTCACGCGAACCCGAAGGGTAAAACACTGGACCCGCTGAGCCTAAATCCTTCTTCGCGAACGCGGCCTGGACCACGCGTTCGCGATGAGCACTGGACCATACCATCGCTTTCACATCGAGCCTAACGCGATCGCATAGAGTAATTTCTCCCCTTTCCTAGCTTAACCTATGCGTTCGCGACACCCCTTATGCGAACGCATAGAAGAACACCAGCACCAGAAAATCTGATCCTTCCTAAGTCCAATTTTTAACCCGTTGAGCATCCGAAACACACTCGAGGTCCCCCGGGACCTCAACCAAACCTACCAACCAGTCTTAATACCTTATTCAAACTTGGTTGAGCCTTTAAAACACATCACATAAAACCAAAATCACAATTTATGCATGGATTCAAGCCTAAGGACTTATGAAATTTCCAAAATCCACATCCGGTGCCGAAACACGTCAAAACTGGTCCGAATGACCTCAAATTTTACACATATGTCATAAATGACACTACGGACCTACAACCACTCTCAGAATTCCATTCCGAGCCCGATATCAAAATTTCACCTATCGGCCGAAATCGCCGAAATTCTGACTTTCGCCAATTCAAGCCTAAATCTACTACAGACCTCGAGAACAGATTCCGAACACGCTCCTAACCCCGAAATAGACCAACGGAGCTAACGGAGTCGACAAAATTCCATTCCACATCCATGTTCATACAGTTCCCCACTATGTTCCGTTTTCTAAAGCTTAAACTCATATATAGGGACTATGTGTCCAAAAACTCTCAAAAATTCACGAATAATCATTCCGACACGTCCCATAAGTAGATATAAATGTGGGGAAAGCAGTTATTAGGGGATCAGAGCGCTAACACTCAGAGCGACCGATCGGGTTGTTACATTCTCCCTCTCTTAAAAAAATCATTCGTCCTCGAACGAGAATAGAAATGTACCTGAAGCTAAAAGATGAGGGTACTGACTGCGCATATCCTGCTCGATCTCCCAAGTTGCCTCCTCGATCGACTGACCCCTCCGCTGAAACTTGATTGATACAATATTCTTTGACATGAGCTTTCTGACCTGTCTATCCAATATAGCTACTGGCTCCTCAACATATGATAGATCCTTGTCCAACTAGACTTAACTGAAATCCAAAACATGAGTCGGGTCCGTGATACTTCCGGAGCATAGAGATGTGGAATACTGGATGAACTTCTGCTAGGTTGGGAGGCAAGCCTAGCTCATAAGCAACCTCCCCAACACGCCGCATACCTCAAAAGGACCAGTGAATCTCGGACTCAGCTTACCCTTCTTCCCGAACCTCATGACGCCCTTCATAGGAGACACCCGAAGCGAAACCTGATCACCAGCCATAAATCCCAAATCACGAACCTTCCGGTCCGCATAACTCTTCTGCCTAGACTGAGCCGTGCGAAGTCTCTCCTGAATCACCTTCACCTTGTCCAGGGCATCCTGGACCAAATCTGTACCCAACAATCAGGCCTCGCCCGGCTCAAACCATCCCACTGGGGACCGACACCGTCTACCATACAAAGCCTTATACGGCTCCATCTGAATGCTGGACTGGTAGCTGTTATTATAACAAACTCTTCAAGTGGAAAGTATCGGTCCCATGACCCTCCAAAATCCATCACATATGCACGGACCATATCCTCAAGAAACTAAATCGTGCGCTCGGACTGCCCGTCCGTCTGAGGGTGAAAGGTTGTACTCAACTCTACCCTGGTGCCTAGCTCCTGCTGAATGGCTCTCCAGAACCGTGAAGTGAACTGTGTACCTCTATCTGAAATGATAGATACTAGAATACTGTACAGGCGAACAATCTCCATGATATAAATCTCCGCCAACCTCTCGGAAGAGTATGTAGTCAACACTGGAATGAAATAGGCTGACTTGGTCTGCCGATCCACCATCACCCAAATAGCATCGGACTTTTTCAAAGTCCGAGGAAGACCAACCACAAATTCCATGGTGATCCGCTCCCAGTTCCACTCTGGAAGCTCAATCTGCTGAAGTAACCCTCCTGACCTCTGATGCTCATATTTGACATGATGACAGTTAATACAATTGGCCACAAACTCCACTATATACTTTTTCATCCTTCTCCACCAATAGTGTTGTCTCAGATCCTGGTACATCTTCGCGGTACCCCGATGAATGGAATACCGCGAGCTATAGGCCTCCACAAGAATCAACTCCCGAAGCTCATCCACATTGGGCACACAGATTCGACCACGCATCCTCATCACACTGTTATCTCCTATAGTCACATATCTGGCGTCACCTCGCCGAACCCTGTCCTGAAGAACCAGAAGGTGGGGATCATCATACTGGTGCTCTCGAATGCGGTCTTAAAGAGAAGACCAAGCCACCACATAAGCTAAAACCCGGCAAGGCTCTGAAAGATTCAATCTCACGAACTGACTGGCTAAGGACCGAACATGCAAGGCTAAGGGCCTCTCAACTGCCGGAAGATATGCCAAACTCCCCAAACTCTCCGCCCGGCGACTCAAGGCGTCGGCCACCATATTGGCCTTCCCCGGGTGGTATAATATAGTGATGGCATAGTCCTTTAGTAACTCCAACCATCTCTGTTGGTGCAAATTGAGGTCCTTCTACCTGAACAACTGCTTCAAACTCCGATGATCCGTAAAAATCTCACATGGAACACCGTTAAAATAATGACGCCAGATCTTCAGGGCGTGAGCAATAGCTGCTAACTCGAGGTCATGAACCGGATAATTCTTCTCATGCACCTTCAACTTCCTGGACGCGTAGGAAATCATCCTACCGTCCTACATCAATACTGCTCCAAGTCCAATCCTCGAGGCATCACAATAGACAGTGTAGGACCCCGAACCTGTAGGCAACACTAATACTGGGGCCGAATTCAAAGCTGTCTTGAGCTTCTGAAAGCTCTCCTCACACTCCTCAGTCCACCTAAATGGAGCACCCTTCTGGGTTAGTCTGGTCATAGGTGCTGAAATGGATGAAAATCCCTCCACAAAACGCCGATAGTAACATGCCAAACCAAGGAAACTGTGGATCTCAGTAGCTGATGAAGGTCTAGGCCAAATCTGCACCGCCTCCACCTTCTTCGGTCTACCTTGATCCCATCACAAGACACCACATGGCCCAAGAATGCCACCGAATCAATCCAAAATTCACACTTATAAAATTTTGCATACAATTTCTTCTTCCTCAAGGTCTGAAGCACAGTCCTCAAATGCTGCTCATGATCAGCCTGGGACCGAGAATACACCAAGATGTCGTCAATAAACACTATGATGAAGGAATCAAGATAAGGTCGAAACACACTGTGCATCAAATGCATAAAGGTTGCTGGGGCATTGGTCAGCCCAAATGACATGACAAGAAACTCGTAGTGATCATATTTGGTCCTGAAGGCAGTCTTCGGGATGTCCGACTCCCGTATCTTCAGCTGATGATAGATAGATCGCAAGTCGATCTTGGAGAATACTCTGGAACCCTGTAGCTGGTTGAATCAATCATCAATGCGGGGCAATGATACATGTTCTTCACCGTAACCTTGTTCAGCTGCCGATAATCAATACACATACACATAAAGCCATCATTTTTCTTCACAAATAGCATTGGAACACCCCAAGGTGATACACTAGGCCTGATGAAGCCCTTATCAAGCAACTCATGTAACTGCTCCTTCAACTCAGGAGGAGCCATCCGGTAAGGAGGAATAAATAGGTTGAGTGCCCGACAACACATCAATGCCAAAATCAATATCTCTGTCGAGCGGCATACCCGAAAGGTCAGCTAGGAAAACATCAGGAAAGTCCCTCACTACTGGGACTGAATCAACTGGAGGGGTATCAACACTGACATCTCTCACATAGGCCAAATACGCATCACACCCCTTTTCAACCATCCGCTGAGCCTTAAGGAAAGAAATGACCCTGCGGGGAGTATACTCTAAGGTACCTCTCAACTCTAATCTCGGCAAGCCTGGCATAGCCAGCGTCACGGTCTTAGCGTGAAAATCAAGAATAGCATAATGGGGCGACAACCAATCCATGCCCAAGATAACATCGAAATCCACCATGCTGAGTAATAACAAATCAGCCTTGGTCTCAAAACCATTAAGAGAAATCAAACACGACCGATATACGCGGTCCACATTAGAGAGTCTCCCACAGGAGTAGATGCATAAACAGGGGAACTCAAAGAATCCCGAGATATCCCCAAACGTGGAGCAAAATAAGAGGACATATATGAATACGTAGAGCCTGGATCAAATAATACTGATGCATCTCTATGACAGACAGGGACAATACCTATGATGACTGAGTCTGAATCAATGGCCTTAGAATGGGCCGGAGGGGCATATTATCTGGCCTGGACTCCCCCTCTACGGCGACCTCTACCTCCCCGACCTCCACCTCGAGCTGACTGAGGAGGTGAAGTGGCAGTTGGGGCTGGAAGAATAGCTGGAGGACCCGGCGGAGCACGTGGAGGCTGATAAGACTGTGGAGTTGCACCCCTCTTGGCCCTTGGGCAATATCTAATCACGTGAGGAGTGTTACAACACTCAAAAAAACCCTCGGAGGACGCTGCGGTTGAGATTGAATAGGAGCTGGCCTCCTAGGCTGGCCGAAAATAGCACCTCAAACTGGAGGCACACTGGATACTGGCGGTGTATAATAGAACTCCTAAGGTCTAGGTGGAGATGGAATACTGCTGGCTGCTAGAAGGGATGAATGAACAGGGCGACCCACAAATCCCCCACCATAGTGTGCTGCTGGTGCACGAGCTCCTGAAAAATGGCCAGTCTCTCGAGACCTGTTGGCCTCTCTCTCCTCTTGGTCCCGGGCAAACATGCCCTCTACTCTCCTAGCAATACTCACTGCCTTCTAATAAGTGATATCCATCTCCAACTCTCTGGCCATACTGGTCCGAATACTAGGGTGGAGTCCCTCAATGAAGCAGCGAATCCGCTCTATGACTGTGACAACCAAGGCTGGTGCATGCCGAGCCAACTCACTGAAACGGACTGCATACTCCGACACAGTCATAGTAACCTGGCGCAACTGCTCGAACTCTGCGTGCCAAGTATCCCGAAGGCTCTGAGGGACATGCTCTCGCAGAAACATCTCTGAAAACTGAGTCCAGATGAGTGAGGCTGCCTCATCCGGACTACTCATCTCATAAGCCCGCACCACTGATATGCCTCTCCCTTCAGCTGGAAAGCGGTGAAAGAAACCCCACTAGTCTCCACAATGCCCATAGTGCGGAGAATATGATGACACTCCTCAAGAAATCCCAGAGCGTCATCGGAAGCTAGTGCCCTGAAAATAGGTGGGTGGTACTTCTTGTACCTCTCAAGTCTGAGTTGCTCTGCCTCAGAAGCAGCTACCCTGGTCCCATGTTGTAACAGAGAAACTGGGGCATAGGAATATACTCTGGGGCCTGATCAACCTGGCCCCTCTGCTCAGGAGTGCGGGCTATGGCAGTATGTGCCCCTCCCCCAGCCTGAGATTAGCGGGAGCTATCGGATGTAGTCCAGCCTGAGCTAGAGTGCTGAACAAGCTCATGAACTGAGCTAAAGTCTCATGTAAGGCTGGAGCAGCAATAGGGACCTCTTGTGGCAGCTCTCCAGCTGTGGCTGCTATAGGCTCCTATGTTGCTTCTCTCGTCGGTGCTTGGGCTGCACCACGTGGTCGTCCTCTACCCCGACCCCAGCCTCTAGCGGCTCTAGTAGGGGGCTCGGGTGCCTGATCATCGATCCTACCAGTATGGGTCCTCACCATCTGTGGGAAAGAATAGAATAGAATTTTAGAAATTTTTGATGTCAATAACTCGCACGACAAGGAAATCAAAGAAATATGATTGTTCTTAACAGTTAAATAGTCTCCCGCAGATAGATACGGACGTCTTCGTACCGATCCGCGAGACCCTAATAAATCGGCTTGTGACTTGTGACTCCTATGAACCTTGACGCTCTAATACCAACTTGTCACGACCCGATTTACCCTCTGAAAGGCATCGTGACGGCACCTAGTCTCTACGGCTAGGTAAGCCTAATTGCGGAAAAGATATTAAATAGAAGCAATAAAATAAAGGCGGAATAAAGTAAATCTACTAATGAAACATCGCCACTTGGAACGTACAAAATATAACTTCCCAAAACCCAGAATATCACAAACAGTCACAAGCTTCTAACACTACTGTAGCTCTAACAAAAACTGGAAAAGTACATAAGAACGTTTCTAAAAGATAGAATAGAAGGAGACTCGGAGGATTCTGCGGATGCGGCAGAAATACCTTGCAGTCTCCCGGAATCAGCAACAACAACTAACCACGAGGCGGATAGCTCCTACCTGGATCTGCACACGAAAACATGTGCAGGAAAGGGCATGAGTATACCACATTTGGTACCCAGTAAGTGCCAAACCTAACCCCGGTCAAGTAGTGACGAGGTCAGGTTAAGGCTCTACCGGATTTATAAATAAGTCAGTTAAAACAGTACAAAAGATTGGTAATATCTACAGTAAACAGTTTAAGAAAAAAATATAAGTTTACAGTAAGAAAATCCTCGACTCAACATAATATATATCACAAAGTGGAATCTCCCGGGATACCGTCCCGTAGTTCCAAATGATTATGCAACACAGGGGGAAAGCTCCCGGAATACGTCCGTAGTCCCAATATAAAAATGCAGTACAAGGGGAAAGCTCCCGGAATACGTCTGTAGTACCAATTTAAATATGCAGTACAGGGGGAAAGCTCCCAGAATACGTCTGTAGTCACAATTTAAATATGCAGTACAGGGGGAAAGCTCCCGGAATACGTCAGTAGTCCTAATTTAAATATGAAATGAGAATGAATGCTGAATAAGGTTTATTTAAACAGTTCAGGAGAAAAGTCACAAGAAAAAAACATGATAGGACTAACTAAACATGGTGCACATAGTATCAAATAGGAATTTCAAGTAAAACAGGTAGGCATGCTCCTTCCTAATCTAAACTACACAATTAGCACATTAAACAGTGAAATAAGAGTGAAATGATTTATGGAATGGAAGGAAAAATGGAATTTTAGCAACAATGGCCCGTGTACGTACTCGTCACCTCACGTACACGCGCCCATACAACAAATAGTATCAAAACAACCTAAGGGTAAAGTCCCCAACACAGAGTTAGGCAAGCCACTTACCCCGAATGCTCTACTCAACTCGAAATCACGGTCTTGCCACGAGTACCCGACTCCGAATGGTCCAAATCTATTCAATTCAATTGCATTATGTAAATATCACTTTAAGAAATCAATCTAGCCAATTAGTTCAAGGCTAATACGCGAAATTAGGTAAATATCCAAAAAAGTCCCCCGGAATCGGGTAAAATTATAAATTTCGGACACTCATTCACTCACGAGTCTAACCATACAAGAATTACTCGAATCGGATACCAAAATCTCGATCAAAACTCAAAAACTTGGCTGAAGAACTTTATCCAAATTTTCCACCAAAATTTCGAAATTAAAGGATGGATTTAAGTGTATAATCATGGAAATTAGTCTAAACCGAGTAGGAATTAATTACCCAAAATTGCGCAGGTGAAAATCTCTCCAAAAATCGCACTTTCCCAAGATCTCAAGTTTAAAATATGAATTATGGCTTAAACCCTCGATTTTGGGTTTTAAAATCTGCCCAGGTGAGAGTTCATCGCGTTCGCGGAAGAACCATCGCGAACGCGAAGGGTAAGAAATACGCGCCCTAAATTTGGCCTACGCGAACGCGTACATGGGGCTATGAATGCGGACAGCTGCCTCCCTAACCCAACGTGAACGTGTTACCATTCAAGCGAATGCGAAGGGTAAAACATTGGACCCGCTGAGCCTAAATCCTTCTTCGTGAACGCAGCCTGGACCACGCGTTCGCGATGAGCACTGGACCAAGCCATCGCGTTCGCACCTAGCCTAACGTGATCGCATAGAATAATTTCTCCCCTTTCCCAGATTAACCTATGCGTTCGAGACACCCGTTATGCGAACGCATAGAAGAACATCAGCACTAGAAATTTGATCATTCCTAAGTCCAATTTTTAACCCGTTGAGCATCCGAAACACACCCGAGCCCCCCCGGGACCTCAACCAAACCTAACAACCAGTCCTAATACCTCATTCAAACTTGGTCGAGCCTTTAAAACATATCACATAACACCAAAATCACAATTTATGCATGGATTCATGCCTAAGGACTTATGAAATTTTAAAAATCTACAACCGATGCCGAAACACATCAAAACTGGTCCGAATGACCTCAAATTTTACACACAGGTCATAAATGACACTAAAGACCTACAGCCACTCCTAGAATTCCATTCCGAACCCGATATCAAAATTCAACTATCGGCCGAAATCACCGAAATTCTAAATTTCGCCAATTCAAGCCTAAATCTACTACAGACCTCGAGAACACATTCCGAACACGCTCCTAACCCCGAAATCACCCAACGGAGCTAACAGAGTCGACGAAATTCCATTTCGCATCCGTCTTCATACAGTTCCCACTACGGTCCAATTTCTAAAGCTTAAACTCATATATAGGGACTATGTGTCCAAAAAACTCTCCAAAATTCACGAATAATCATTCCGACACGTCCCATAAGTAGATATAAACGTGGGAAAAGCATTTATTAGGGGATCGTAGCGCTAACACTCAAAATGACCGACTGGGTCGTTACATTCTCCCCCTCTTAAGAAAATTGTTCGTCCTCGAACGAATATAGAGATGTACCTGAAGCTGTGAAACGATGAGGGTACTAGATGCGCATATCATGCTCGATCTCCCAAGTCGCCTCCTCGACCGACTGACCCCTCCACTGAACCTTGACTGATACAATATTCTTTGACATGAGCTTTCTGACCTGTCTATCCAATATAGCTACTGGCTCCTCAACATATGATAGATCTTTGTCCAACTAGACTGAACTAAAATCCAAAACATGAGTCGAGTCACCGTGATATTTCCGGAGTATAGAGACGTGGAATACCGGATGAACTCCTGCGAGTTTGGGAGGCAAGGCTAGCTCATAAGCAACCTCCCCAACACACCGCAATACCTCAAAAGGACCAATGAATCTCGGACTCAGCTTACCCTTCTTCCCGAACCTCATGACGCCCTTCATAGGCGACACCCAAAGCGAAACCTGATCACCAGCCATAAATCCCAAATCACGAACCTTCCGGCCCGTATAACTCTTCTGCCTGGACTGAGCCGTGCGAAGTCTCTCCTGAATCACCTTCACCTTGTCCAGGGCATCCTGGACCAAATCTGTACCCAAAAATCGAGCCTCGCCCGGATCAAACAATCCCACTGGGGACCGGCACCGTCTACCATACAAAGCCTCATACGGCGCCATCTGAATGCTGGATTGGTAGCTGTTATTATAAGCAAACTCTGCAAGTGGAAATTATCGGTCCCATGACCCTCCAAAATCCATCACAAGGCACAGAGCATATCCTCAAGAATCTGAATCGTGCGCTCGGACTGCCCGTTCGTCTGAGGGTGAAAGGTTGTACTCAACTCTACCCTGATGCCTAGCTCCTGCTGAACGACTCTCCAGAACCGTGAAGTGAACTGTGTACCTCTGTCTGAAATGATAGATACTGGAATACCGTGTGTGAGCATGTTTTTTTTACCTACGATATATTCCTACAAAATTCAATAAATTAATTAGTTTTATAAATTTTTGTTTAACCACAGTCTTATTTGTGAATTGTTTTTGCATTGCAAAATCATAATTCGTCTTTCAAAATTTATAAATGATTTAGAGGTGCATAATTAGGTGCATAACCTTAATCATTGTTATCAGGAAATTACAAAATTATTATTTATAATTAATTGAAATAAATAACAACAAAAAAAATGATGATTATTTTGGCATAATGTTTATTTAAGGATTAATTGCTTAATTTAATCATCTTTTCTAAGGAAATGACAAAATTTATTCTTTAAGCGATTAGTGATATTTAAATTAAATGGTGCTACTCTTAATTAGCTTATCAATTAGTTACTACTCTTTAAAATTTTAAATTTGAATTAATAGGATTAATTAATTAAAGAATAAGGGTTAAAATTAGACTTGGGCTAACTTACCCAGGCCCAAAATCTGTATCCCTAACACTCAACACCAGCCCAAACAGCTGACCCGTCCAAACCCTTCACTAATCTAAACGATGTTGTTTAGCCTTCCCCCCATCTCAGTCGTTGGATCCAACGGCTAGCAATTTCCCAATCCCTTAAGTATAAAATTGTTCCCAAACCCCCAGAACTCAAAGCCTTAC